>JAVDBV010017255.1:4898-19178 GCA_032619315.1 Piper longum
GCCCCCCCCCCCCCCCCCCTATCTCCCTTCCCTTCACCCCTACGCCCCTTTTCCGGCCCCTATCTTCCACCCTCTATAAATAGGGATTTAAGCTAGACATTATTAAATCTCATAGTTCAAATTAAGTTCTCTCTACTCCATCTTTCTACTTTCTTTGGTTTCTTTTTAGGGATCATTCTTCCACTAGAATAGAGTAGTAGTTAAGTAACATAGGATAGAGTACATATATTTTATATGAATAGAATTATGATTAATTTGTACATGCATTGGACTAAGCCTACTAATTAATCAAAACATGCATAATAGAAGGTATTCAACGTCAAAATTCATTATTATCAGTTCCCTAATCTAAGGAATACGTGTAGCCCATTACGTACTCAAAAATTAGAAATTGGGTGATGGCACAAATCGAAGGTCTACAATATTAAAAGTACACAAAAATCATACATATATATGTTGAGTAAATAAAAATATTCTTTTTCTAACCACTTGAGCTGTTGCAACTAGTGGTGAAATATTTAATTTTAAAGATCAAACTCCACGTATATACTTCAAAGTGGCATCAGAAAGTGGAAAAATATTTTTCGCACCCCTATGCATATTGAGTTATTTTATAAAAATAAAACAAACTCATTTTCAAAGTATAATGTAAATAATAATTTGAACATGATGGATCTAGATTATTTCTTCAAAATATTTAACTAAAGCGGAAGATTTGTATACCACACCCTACTAATAAATAGATTTCGTACCACTAGGTACTGAACGTGGGCATAACTTGGCAAATCTAATATTCCAAAAACCTTAGATAATTCTATACTCGTAATTTCACCCCTGCGGCCTAATGCACATCCGGTCTAACCAACTATTTAATACCGAACCAGATGGACTTCGATACCATCTAGGCGGGCATAGGGGCTCACTTAATGCGAGAGAAGCAAAAGATATCCCGAATTTTTAAGGCGTCTTTCTTTTTTGTCTGCTAATTCAAGGCCCATTAGAGTAGTATAGCCAAAATAATTTGTTGGTGGCAACTAACTGCTGTAACCAGTATAGAGTCAGAAATTACATTATTTAGTTCATCAATGGCCTGCTTGAAGATCTTTAGTCCAACTACAATTTTGTTACAGAATTTATCCCTATCTATACACACCTTCAAGGGCTTCACTTTTAAACCAATTAAGAAAGTTTGGTTAGCTTTAAATTTGGAAGAAAATGCAACAAGGACCAAGAGGAGTGTACAAATATGTATATTTAAAATATAATCTACAGCTAGCATGTTAATTAAATACTTAAACTGTACCTATTCAATTTATGAGAAGGATACTCACCACCAAAAGTAAACCCGTTTGGTTACGATAACTGTTGTCCACTTTAAGCAAGTAGTTAAATGAGAAAATATCTCATCAAATGCTACTCAATGTGAACTTAATGCATGAGCTGATCTTGCAACTATATAAAGGTCAACATATGCAGCTGCTCGACACACAGTTTAGCCACTCATAATCCATTTGTTATCACAAAAGGAAAAATGGTGGCAAGCAGTGGTATTCAAAGGCCTGCAAGCATCATATTATTTGTGGTTTTACTTGCATGCACCTGCTACGGTAATTTTGACTGTGAACATGTGAGAGATGAATTGAAGCCATGCTATAACTACATGCACTACGGAGGATATCCTTCTGAAAAGTGTTGCGAAGAGCTTAAAGAGGAAGTGAAGCATTTCGACCACCAGTATAATGATTATGAGTATTTCTATTGCTGTGTGAAAAAAATTTATGAATCCATCTACTATCCCCACCCTGTGCCTTACCCACCTCCGGCTAAAAGAATGGAGGATCTTCTGAAGAAATGTCGCATACCACCTCCTTACAAGATCCCCGGCCTACCCTATCCAAAGTGCTACTAGTAATACACTTCAATCTTTCTCCTGTTTTTATTTTTATCTCCTGTAACAAATTATGTTCATGTTAGGAAAAAAACATCAACCCCTCGCATGATAAACCATACATATAATTTCAGTTTTTCCTTAGCCTGCATTACTATACCGTTCCAGAAACATGCATATAATATACTAAGTGTGATTTTGTAATTTGTTTTGCAGTGAACACTAATACAGTATTGGTTGGTGATGGAGTATTTCATTAAGAAGTGGAGCGTACACTTTCTCCGTCACCATATATAATAAACTGTGGACCTCCTATATAACACCAATATTAATGCAGAGCTTTGCATGTAATGCTATGAATAAATGAAAATAATGCTTCTTTGAATAAAATATCCAAGCATATCCTTCATTTCAGCCTGTCGAATTGATTGTCAAACTACTGCTTTACACATCATTTGTGCATGGCAATTATGATTTCACTACACGCATCAGCGAAGATAAAATCCATCACTTATATGAAAGAAATTTATTTTAGTCACTAGTTCTTGACAAATCTAGATCTCCATAGATAAATTTATGTCACTGGTGCCTTGTTTTCGTTTTTATATAGTGTGTGTTAAGAAAACAAATGCATGCAATTTAACGGACGAAGGAGCTAGCATAGAAATTGAATAAACACACAAAATTCAAAAGTGATTGTCGATAAACTACATCTCCAATATTGATCACACAACTGCAGAGGATTACATACCTTTTTGGATGCCAAATGTTGCATCCTCTATTTTGCTATTTACTTTTATTAATAAAAGAGGAGCTCAATAGTGACCTTTGATTGAAAGTAGGAGATTTGATTAATCAGAAATGAACATTAAAATTAGAATTTAAGTTAATCAGAATTTATATCTAGCATATTAGATTGTTATAATCTATCTTATTATTTAATAAGAGTTTATTTATAAAATTAATATGAAAATTTATCTGTAATATAATTTCCGCAAGACACGACATCTTGCCTAGTTTGTTTCATTGTGTGGTATATATTATACACTCGACCTATTTCCAAAACATTAAACAACAGAGACTCTAAATAAACAAGTGATGTGCATGCTAAAAGTAAAGCTTAATTTTTATATCACATAGTTATAAATAAAGAGGTCTTAAGAAATAATTTTAAAGGATAGAAACACATAGAATTCCTCAAGGTTCTTTAAATAAGGATAAAGAGATGTTCAAACATTTTTCATATTTACATTGCTAGAAGTTGGTTCAAGGTTTTGAAGATGAGAGCACAAATAATAGAAGAGAAAGAAAGTGAAGAAGAGTTCCCAAGACATATACATACATATAGCTCTTTAAATTATATTCCCGTGAAGTTCATTGGAATTCTTTACTAAAAAAATATACTGATTCGAAAAGTTCATATGGTGCTACAAGTACAAGTTATCAAGTCCTCTTATTATAATCACTTAGTCGCTGAGTTATATATAGATAGAAGCCATTTTTCTTCAAAGTTAAAATCAATAGCTATCTTTTACTGATGTATTGAGCTAACCTTGGGTTATATGCAACATATAAAAAATTTTCTACTAAGATGTGGTGCCCTCCTCAAAGTAAAAGCAATTGTTGTATACCATAGATGGGGCCTACTAGGCCATGAGCTGCAAGCGTCCTAAGTGTGCTATATGGTAAGATCTGAACAGTACACTCAACCCTAGCTCTATTCATTTATTTTCAACGATGGCTGTCGATTTTGAATGTTTCAACCATTATCGCCGCTACCACTTTGTCTTGCCGCCGACAAGACCCCGGCTCTCATCCAAACACCGGATTAGTATGCCCGTGACCACCTCGTGGTTAGCTATCGGTCCATACCCACCATCACCATCGACGCTGTCGCAGTCCCTGTCGGTGATTGAGCTTTTTTATCACTGTTCAACTTTGGCATCCCCACTCTTTTGCGCCGTTTTTCGGTGCTGGCGAGCCACCTCTGACCAATCTGATCACCCACATAACCTCATCTCGCTGAGATCTACCATTTGATACCGACACTGACTTCCGCCATGGTCATGATCATCGCCGGTGACATCGCTGCACTTGGCGGTGATACTTCCACTTCTCGACCGTTTTCCGGCTAGCCAGTGGCTGGACTTTGCTGACTGCCACTGCCACCTCTTTCACCATCCTCCCCTCAATCGATCCTGACCGATGGTGACTATAGCCACAATGCTGTCAACATTCTCCGGTAATGGGCACTGGTCCCCCTGTTTACCTGTTAGCCCGTGATCAAATCCATCGCTTGCATCGCATCTGCTAGTTTGCTAGCCATGTCTGACTCCGCCCCTCCTATTAGGTCTGCCCAGCCAACCCAGCCCATTTTTTAGCTCGGGTTGGTTCAGCCCTTTTGGCCTGGTCTGGTTCAGCTCGGTTCAGTTCGGTTCAACTCATTTTCGGACCATTTTCATCCGTTCTTGCACTACTTTTGGTAATTCGAGAACCTTTGTATTAGTTTAGATGTATATTTATATGATTTAGCATGCTTAGATGCTGTAATTATTTTTCTTTAATATTTATTTATTTATATATTTAATTATTTATTATTGTTTATTTTTATATGTTTAACGTATATGATGAATGGTTATATGATTATTTGTTATTATTAATATGATGCTTACTTATTAATATTAGTTTTATTATGTTTATTATTTTGTATATTTATTTATTTATCTTTTTGTATGTTCTCGTGAATGTTATTATTATTTTTTATTTAATTATGCATTCTTGTATTATATAAATATGATATTATTGTTCTTCATGATTAATGAAAATTAAGTATATGTTTATTTATTTATAGAATTATTATTTTATTATTTATTTAATTATTTGATTATTTATATGCTTACTAACACGAGTATATATATATGATATTAACTCGTGTATTTATTTATAATAATTATATTATTATTTATGATAGAGTATTATTGATGTTCATGTATTTATTATTTATCTAATAATGTATGAGTGTATTTCCTTGATTATTAATTAATTAATATTATTATTATTATGTCTACATTTATGTGCCAATTGTTTATTTATAGCTTTGTTAGCATTGTTTTATTTCTTTTGAATGTATTGATGATATGAGCACACACCACAAACATGCATCATATTGAGACATTTACATTAGTATTTTATCTAGCCAAAGACATGTCAATGTGCTAGAAGCTTGGACCACAGGTCCATAGGACTCTTCTTTTCTGCTTGACTCCTTGCATGTATGGTTGAATTGTGTTTTAGACATAGGACGACATCAGAGGTATTTTATTGGATCCTTCCGATGTCGGGTCATTTAACCGTGTTTTCTACACATGTTTAATAAAACTACAAGGATGAGATCCCTTCTTAGTTTTCGAACTTAAGCTTCAAAAATGTATGATACAAACCTCTTCCCTAAGCTTATTATATAACTATGCATATTTTTATGGATTTCATGAATAAGAGAATGAGTGGTACAGAGATATGTATGGACCACACTAATACTCCTTCAAACCCTAAGGTAGTGTGGTGTATGAGGTAACTACGTAACGCAGCACATATCCAGAATTTGTGACACTAACTTAACTGTTCCTTTTGCCGATTGAGTACTGTGGTAGGTGATATGGAAGGTGTGAGGGCGTAAGTATTGTATGTATGATTATGATTATGAGACGTGCATGTGAGCTGTCACTTGTTTAAGTATGTTACTTACTGCCCTATGTAAGGCAATCTTGAAGTTTCATAATTTTTTGAGTGTAATGGAATACCCATTTGCCAATTTGTACTAGTTATTTTTCAGTCCAGTAACATTCATTACTAACATTTTTCATATAATATATATAGGTCTTAAAATCTTGAGTCGACGTTGGTGGGAGTAATGATAAACGCTACACACACTTGAACTCAACGCATTTATTTACTTTTATTCATGTTCGATGTATTTTGATGTGTATTTAATAATGTCTTCTATTCTCATGATACCAAGAAGTTGTTTTAATCTATTTTATCGATCGAGTCGTACAGACAGACAACTTTAAACATGACTCGACTCGATCGTAACATTTCTGAATCAGTTCTTAAGTGAACCGAAATCGGGGTGTTACAAATTGTCAAAATTGATTTCTTCTATGGAGATGGAGTGCACTGTCATGACTGTCACTGCCTGCATACAGATGGTGGAATGCACAACCATGGCCGAGTTCCCTCCACATTCATCTTCCTTATCATGCCCCTTCTACTTTAGCAAAGACAAATGACAGTTTTAGGTAATCTATGCCCTATCAAAGCAATTCATCAAAAAGAAGGTTTGCAGTACAGTAGTTTTCTATCCAGAAGATAAATTGTACCGAACAAAGGATTCAGTTGCTATTACCATTTTGAAGAATTTTTCCATGGTTCCACGGTAAGTTAATTTCATCAAAAAGAGGGTTTGTCATACAGTAGTTTTCTATCCAGAAGATAAAACGTACAGAAGAATGGATTCAGTTGCTATTACCATTTTGAAGAATTCTTCCGAGGTTCCACGGTGAGTTAATTCCCCTTTGTTACAATTGCAGTAAACATCGGTTGAAATCCTCAAGGTTCATTAAATTAGGATAACGAGATGCTCCAACATGTTTCATATTTACATTGCTAGAAGTTGGTTTAAGGTTTTGAAGATGAGAGCACAAATAAATGAAGATAAACAAAGTGAAGAAGATTTCCCAAGACATATACATACATATGGCTCTTTAATTTATATTCCCGTGAAGTTCATTGAAATTCTTTACTAAAAAAATATACTGATTCGAAAAGGTTATATGGTGCTGCAAGTACAAGTCATCAAGTCCTCTAATTATAATCAATTAATCCCCAAGTTAAATATAGATAAAAGCCATTTTTCTTCAAAGTAAAAATCAGTTGCTATCTTTCGCTGATCTATTGAGCTAACCTTGGGTTTTATGCAACATATAAAAATTTTTCTACTGAGATGTGGTGCCCTCCTCAATGTGAATGAAATTGTTGTGTGCCCAAAGATATCAAATGGCAAGCATAGAAGATGTTATTTTTATTTTTTCCCAACATTATTTGCCTATCAAGAGAAGAAGACAAAGCAGAAACAGGACTTAGGGCCACATCGACCACGAACAGTCAATATTGGTTTCTTGTATGGAGATGGATTGCACTGTCGTGACGGCCGTGGCCTGTACAAAGATGGTGGAATGCACCTGGTGTGGGTCTCTTCCCCCAACTCAACAACGATCTCCTTCCCTTTTCCCAGCTTGCTTCCCTGCTTCAATGGTGCCATGGAGAAGACAACGTGCACTGGAAATTGACTGGAAATGGACACATCAAGAAAAGTGGTGGAGAACGGGAACATAAGAGAATTCCTGCTCCCTTGGTGATCTTCTTGGAAAGTAAGAAGGGAATCAATAACCACAACAATAACAACGAATTCAATTTCATCAAAGATGCCAATTACATTTTCAAACCCTGTTTTTATACTCTGCTTTCACCCATCCTCTATTGTCTCCCGCCGGCCCATTACATTCAAATACCTGCAATTACAATTCTACCCTCGTCTCCTTCACTTGCTAAATTCATACCAGGTTACCTCCCCCCGTAAAACAACCTTGCCCTCAAGGTTGCTAACACATTACAATTTGGAAATATGAACATAATGACATCGGATTAGTCAGGCATTACAACTGGTAAAGAGTTTTGAATATGAACATCAGCTACCACTGAAGCTTTCAATTTAGAGACATGGAAAACATCATGAAGTTGGCAATGAGCAGGAAGTTGCAGCTTGTAAGCAACCTGGCCAATGCGTTGGATGATAGGAAATGGACCATAAAACTTGGCAGCAAGTTTGTTGGATTTCTGAGTGCGCAATGTATGTTGTCTGCGAGGCTGAAGCTTTAAATACACTTGCTAGCCGACTTTAAATTCTACATCTCTTCTCCTCAAGTCGTGATGGTGCTTCATTCTCAACTGGGCAGCTGCTAAATTGTCTCTTAATTTACGCATCAATTGAAATCTGCTACGAAGAAGGCCATCAACTTCTTCTGTTTTTGCTGTCCCTGGAATATAAGAAAGAAATGTTGAAGGAGACATGTTATACACTACCTCAAAGGGACTCATGTGTATTGCGGTTTGGAAACTGGTGTTGCAACAGAATTCAGTCCAAGACACCCATTTAGAGCAAGTGTGTGGTCGATTTGCTAAAGAACATCTCAGGTGTACCTCAAGCACTCTGTTAATTGCTTCGATTTGACTATCAGTTTGAGGATGGTAGGCTGAGCTATAGTTGAATGCTACACCTTGTAAACTGAACAGCTCCTTCCAAAAAGAAGTTGGCATACTAAGTAATTTGAAAATTTCCTCATAGAACAATTTAGCAATTGATTGAGCTATGAAAGGGTGAGCAATAGGAAGAAAGTGGCTTTATTTTGAAAGTCTATCCACCACCACGAATATGCCATTTTTTGCATTGCTTCTCGGCAACCACTAATGAAATCCATGTTGATAGAAGTCCAAATTTGCTGTGGTAGGTAAAGGTTGTAGCAAACCAGCTGAGGCTAGAGAAGAGCTTTTGAATTTTTAACTAGTTTCACAATTCTGCAAATAGGTTACCACATCTTTATACATCCATGACCAATAAAAAACTGCTCTCAATCTTTTCAAAGTTTTCTAAATGCCCTCATGAGTTCCATCATGAAACTCCTTTAATATAATAGGTATGAGATCCATTTGAGAGTTCAAGCAAATCCTATTTTTATACCAAAAAATGCCATCATGTAATGACCAATTCGATGACAATTTGCTGGCTGCCTTTTGCTGCTTAAGATTTGATATCTGCTGATTGGTAGCATAAGCTCTTTTAACCTCTTCCAACCATCTAGGTATAGGGGTCAAAATTGCTGCTAGGCTTGAGGAAAGTAAATTCATCGATCTGGAACTAGCTGTCTCGGATTCCTCCCGCTCAAGTTGTCTTGATAATGAATCAACCACTTTATTTTCTTTTCCAGGCTTGTATTAAATCACAAAGTTGTACCCTAGAAGGTTCACAAGCCACCTTTGTTGAGCTGTTGTGTGAATTTTCTGATCCCATAGATGGCTTAAACTGGAATGATCAGTTCGAACAATAAAAGTCCTTCCAAAAAGGTAGTGACGTCACTTTTGGACAGCTAGTACCAAGGCCAACATCTCCTTTTCGTAGATAGCAACAAATTCTTCCCACTTAAAACCTTGCTAAAGGAAGCAACTGGCTGGTCTTGTTGCATTAAAACCACTCTTAATCCCATCTCACTAGCATCACAGGCCACAACAAAGGGTATTGAAAAGTTTGGCAACACCAAACATGAGCCATTGTGAGAGCTTGTTTCAAATTATGGAAGGAGTCTTTAGCTAGCTGATCCCAATGATAAGCATCCTTCTTCAGTAAATTAGATAATGGAGCTGCAATATGACTAAAGGCCTTGATAAATTTCCTATAGTATCCTTCTAGTCCCAAAAATGCCCTTACATTTTTTATTGATCATGGTGTTGGCCAATTGACAATAGCTGATATTTTATACCTTTCCACACTAACTCGTTCGAAAGAAATAACTTGTCCCAAATACTGAATTTGATGCAATCCAAAAGTACACTTATCTTTCTTAGCATATAGCTCATGTTTTAGCAATTCTTCCAACGTCAATTCAATATAGTATATGTGCTCATCCCAACTTTTGCTATAAATAAGAATATCATCAAAGAAAACTAATATAAAATTTTCGAGATAAGGAGCAAATACCTCATTCATCAAAGCTTGGAAAGTTGAGGGAGCATTGGATAACACGAATGGCATGACTTTAAATTCATGGTGACCATGATGTGTGCGAAAAGCTATTTTCGGTATATTAGCTCCATGCATCCTTATTTGATGATAACCAGATCTCAAATCCAGCTTGAAGAAATATGGTGTACTATGTAATTCATCCAAAAGTCATCAATATTGGTGATGGGAAATTTATCCTTAATTGTCACCTTGTTGAGAACTCTATAGTCCACACACATTCTCCAACTTCCATCTTTCTTTTTAACCAATAGCACCAGAGCTGAATACAGACTTAATTGTGGGCTGAACTATCCCAACCTCCAATAAGTCACTTATTTGTTTCTCTATTTCATTTTTTTGAAAATAGGGATATCTATAGGGCTTGATTGCAACAGGTGGTGTTCTTTCCTTCAAAATCACATGATGGTCATGAGATCGTTGTGGGGGACGACTTCGTGGTAAGGAAAATACCTTCTCAAATTTTTGTAACACCCTCTCCAATTGGTCAGCTTGTGAAGTAGACAATGAAGACACTTGCTCCTTTGTACTATTAATGTTCAACAGTTGTAAAGTCATTAATAATCCTTGCTTCTTTTTCTTGAATGAATACATCGTCTGTTTCTTCCCACATAATTGGTTTGGAAGAGTATTCTGAGCATGTAATTCCACTGTCTTTCCATTTTCCTTGAAAGACATTATGAGGGACTCAAAGTTCCATAAAATTGGACCCAACATCTTCAGCCATTGAATGCCTAACACAATGTCAATCTCCTCTAGCTGAAGTATAAAAAAAATATGAAATAGTAATATATCCAGAAAGATCCAACTTGATACCCGTATTTGAAATTGTGGTACCTGTCAATGCATTCAAGGATATCGCTGGGGTAAGGGAATCCCCTTCTTGGTCACTTTCTTCTTGCTCTGGCAAGTCTTCCTCCCTTACCACTTCAATGACAAACAACCTCCTACACTTGTGTCCAAGAACGAACTTCTCATCACATCTGAAGCACAATCCACCATCCTTCCTCTCTTGTAGCTATTTTACAGTGAACTTCCTTCCATTCGCAATATCCTTGGGTTGAAGATCTGTTGCTCCACCAACTTCTCCTTTCCTACCCCTAAAACCACCACCTTTGCTAGATGTACCAGCTGTGTACTGAAGGCTCTTGCTATATGATCTTCCTGTTATTGGTGATCTCTTATTCACATTACTCTCTAAATGCCTAGCCAGACCCTGAGCATCCAACAAGGTCTCGGGTTTTCTTGCCTTCACCTCCATTCTCAGTTGGGGATTAAGGCCACATGTAAAGCTACTGATCCTCTGATTTTCAGTCATGTGTCCAGCCCAGGTTGCCAATCTGTTGAATCGAGTTGTGTACTCTTGAACTAAAGCATCTTGAGTTAATCTTATGAGATCTCCATAGAAGTCTTCATAGTCTGAAGGTCCAAATTGAAAATTCATGGCATATTTCAACTGCGTCCAAGAAGAAATCTCTTGGTGCTGCTGCAGCCCATGTCGAACCAGATTTGAGCGTCGTCTTCCAAATGGAAACTAGCTAATTCCACTTTTAAACCTTCATCAACAATATGCAATTTGAAAAACTTCTCTGCCCTATTGAACCAGGAAATAGGATCTTTAGTCGCATCGAATTTTGGAAAACTAATCTTGGATCCCTTGAGGCAATCCTCATTTGTAGCCGTGTTAAAAACCCCTCCTGGACATTTTGTCAAGCACGTTCAAGCCCAAATTTGGGTATTCCGTGTTGATATCTTCCACCAGAGGACATGGTAGGTGTCTCCAATTGAGGTAGTCCCTACTATTGTCTATCGCCCAAATAATTCGCCTGCTCCGCCAAGTGGGAGTTTTGATGATTTCCCTGCACATGATCATTAACATTCCCCCCATTTGCAGTAACCCTGATGTGGGCAGTTCCAATTCCTTCCATGTTATCAAGAATTCCTCTATTCTCCCCTTTTGATTGTAACAGCACTTCAAATTTTGCCGATATATCAGCAAAAGCAGAGAGGAGATGATCTTGTACCTTTTTGATATGAACTAACTCTTCTGATTTGGACAAGGAATTCGCCCCTCCCTTGCCCTACTCTAATACCAATCTGGTGTGGGTTTCCTCCCCCAACTGAACAACGATCTCCTTCCCTTTTCCCTGCTTGTTTTCCTGCTTTAATGGCGCCATGGAGAAGACAACCTGCAATGGAAATTGACTAGAAATGGATGGATCAAGAAAAGTGGTGGAGAACGGGAACAGAAGAGAATTCCTGCTCCTTTGGTGATCTTCTTGGAAAGTAGGAAGGGAATCAAGAAAAACAACAACAACAACGAATTCAATTTCATCAAAGATGTCAATTACATTTTCAGACCCTGTTTTTATACTCTACTTTCAGCCCATCCTCTGTTTTCTCCCGCCGGTCCATTACATTAAAATACCTGCAATTACAATTCTACCCTCGTTCACTCCTTCACTTGCTAAATTCATACCAGCACCACCATGGCCGCCGTTCCCTCCACAACTATCTTCCTTATCACGCCCCTTCTACTTTAGCAAAGACAAACGACAGTTTTAGGTCATCTATGCCCTATCAAAAGAATTCATCAAAAAGAAGGTTTGCAGTTCAGTAGTTTTCTATCAAGAAGATGAATCGTACAGAACAAAGGATTCAGTTGCTATTACCATTTTGAAGAATTCTTCCATGGTTCCACGGTAAGTTAATTTCATCAAAAAGAAGGTTTGTAGTACAGTAGTTTTCTATCCAGAAGATAAAACGTACAGAACAATGAATTCAGTTGCTATTATCATTTTGAAGAATTCTTCCAAGGTCCAACGGTGAGTTAAATCCCCTTTGTTACAATTGCAGTAAACCGCTAGCTCTGCAACTAGTCCCCATTCTAAAACCCAACAATACCTATTTACCACTTATTTGTCAGTTCATCGCCACTCTACATTGATGATTACAACCACCACCAGCAAAAAGCGTTGGTCTTTTAAGGCTGACGTCAGCAAGCTGGCCTCTCTTCATTGTCAACTTTCCGTAAACCTGATAGAAGTATGCATATGACAAGTTTCTAAGTATATACGTTTAGTTGGCATAAACGAATATTGTAATGACATTAATAGTGGGTAGCAATGATAATAATAGTGGATTTCAATCCAAATCTGATCCCGCCTAATCGAGATTTGAGCCATCTTATCTACTTCTACAGTCTAAGAGATGTCACCAGTACCTCGTCATTTACTAATGATTGTACTAATTTACCTCTTTTTTTGAAAAGGCAATCCTTCTAATTCACCTAAGACACCAACCTTACCCACCACGTTCCAACGATGTATTGAACTCCACACTTTACAGCGAACCCAGAACCCACGGATCTTATAACGAGTGCACAATGTACGATTTGCATGTGAGTCGTTAATGGGAAAGACAGAATTGGCTACTGGAAAATATAAATTGAATTCATTAGCGTGCCGAATTGAGTTCGAGCATTGGGTTTTTAAAATATGTTGCTCGTTCGAATGGTGTTCGAGGTATAATCAACGTTGTGAAATACAGAATTGGCTACAAAATCAGTTTTGTTAAAAATTTTGAACCGGAAGTATTCAAACCAGTTCAAAGGCGATTCATGACCTATTTGAATGGGTCAATGTATAATCATATTCTCAAAAATAATATTACTCCTTATTATTTCAATGTTAAGTACTATTTTAATGTATTTATATTGGTCTATATAAGAATCCACTCCATCTTAGAACCACTTTTTCTTATAATTTAAGACTGTAAAATATCATAATTTTTTTATAAAATATGAGCATGTTATTGACGTCATATTCAAAGAAATCAATACTTTTACATGTAACCATTTCACAATTGTGGCAATTCAACAAATCATGTAAAACCCCATTTTTGGGTTAGGGTTTTACCCTATTTAAGTTTTCCCTATTTGGGTCAGTATTGAGTTGGTTTGAGCGAGATCGAGCCAAACTAGTTTCAGATTATGAGTATGGACCTAAATGGCCGTATGAACATGTTATGAAGGCTGAGTATGCCCGACATGCAAATTATAAGATTACGAGTTATCAGTTTATACTAAGGTATACGGATTTGTTTGTATGTATTAGACAGGATTTTAGGCCTAGATTTAGGTCGTTGCGGCGTTTAGTATCCGTTTGGAATTTTATAGGTACATCATTTGCATGCATCATATGAATTTTAGATCACTCGATTTATGCCCCTGTGGGCCCAGTTTAATTGAGTTTAGTTTTCGAGGCCCATTTAGCATTCTTACCCCGATTCCCTCTTATAGAGTCAATTTCAGGACTCGAGTCGGTTTCGAGTTCGGACGGTCTCGATCTGAACTTGCCGCCATATCTATAGTGCGTGTACCCATAGGTGGGTCCCACTATGCCACGAGCCGTCGAGCGTCCAGATCGTGCCACGTGGCAAGATCTGAATCATACACTCAACCCTAGCTTCCAATATAATATATATATATTTGGTTTTCTCCCGTTTTCACTGTTACGCCGCCGCCACTTCGACTCGCCGC
>JAVDBV010017304.1:0-23615 GCA_032619315.1 Piper longum
AATCTCTTTCAAGTTCGTGTTTTTAATATATATATATATATATTAAAAACACGAACTTGAAAGAGATTAGCCCCCAATCGTAAATATATAAACGACAACAAAAGCACAGCTCTTGATCGCCGCCGGCGGGCACCCGGAGTAGGAGTGTGGTGGTGGGCGGCGACATGGGGGAGGGGCAAGGGTTGGAGTATTGGGTGCGATGGCAAGTCCCGGTGTCGGCGCTGGCCTTCCTCCTCCCCGCTGCGATCGCTTTCCCTCTCCTCCTCTCCCGGGAGAAGAAATCGTCTTTGAAGTTGATTGACTTGTGGATACCATGCTGGAGAAGCTTCCACCCTGTCTACCTCCTCTTCTACAGGGCCATCGTCCTCTGCATTACGTCTTCCATCCTCGCTTGCTTGCTTGTCCGCCGTGGCTTTCTCGAGTTCTATTTCTACACCCAGTACTTCCCCTTCTCATTTTTTTCTCTCCCACTCTCTCTTTTTTTATTTTTTCCCCCCTTAAAATTAAACAAGAATCTATGCAAATTGGATTTCATCTTTTTTGCTATAAAAAATCTGCGTCTTTTTTCCCTCTGTTTCTTCAATCAATGAGATGAGATATTTGTAAACATAAGCATTCATTCTGCTGTATTATTTTCTTCTTTTAAATTAATAATCGAAAATGAAAAAAATGCAGAATGTTCATTTGCTATATATTTTCTTTTGTCAGGTGGACGTTTGCGTTGGTCATTGTATATTTTGCGGTATGTTCTATTCCTTGATTACCCGTTTTGAAAGTTCAATTCATCACAATTCACAAAATTGGTACAGGAATACGTAGTGAAAAAGAGATATTTAAAAAAAAATTTGCTTAAATGTCGTTGTTAAATGGGCATATTTCTTCTACGCAGCTTGGATTTGCGATATCCGCCCGTGGCTGCTGGCTGTATTCCAACCGTGGCATTGACAACGAGGAAAGAGGTGCTTTTTTGAGAGCAGATTTAGAAGAGTGCACAACTATTGTAACATATAGGTCTAACAAATCCACCGACACCATCAAACTACAAAGTCTTTATGAACGAGAAGAACGTGCAAGAAGAGCTGGGTTCTGGGGTTACTTGATGCAAATTGTTCACCAGGTTCGTTTATTTTGAACTTCATTTTTATACCCTTTGGTTCCCACAAGTAGTAGTTCTTGAAAACTATACTTTAGGGTTTATATGATGTTTGCTCATTAGCGTGTTGCCAGTATATCTGAATTTCCAATAGACTTGTGCAGGTGCTGTGATTCTGACAGACATTGTTTTCTGGTTCATTATAGTTCCGTTTCTATCAGATGAGAGTTTTCGCCTGAATCTGGTAGGATTCGATCTCCTTAAATATCTCTAGACTGGAAGACATATGTTCAATTTCTTTTCTAGTCGACATTAATAGAATAATTCTGTTCACATATCTAGACATGCTGCCTGGTTTGATGATAACATCCTTTTGTCAAGTTAAGAATCTAACTGATAATATATACTGATTGGCACTTTCCTCGCTCTGATGGCAATTTAATCAGCCCCTTGCAATTTTGGTCGTAATGTGACTCTAATCTGTGAGAGCCTTTTATCAGTTGATTCTTTTGTTTCTACTTCAATTAGAGTGTGTAATTGACATTCTTTGATCCGAAAAGGAAATTTTACCTGATGGTTCATTTATTTGGCATGAAAGAAATGTAAATGACATAAGAATTTCAAAGATCAACTTTATTAAAAGTAGTATATATTTTATGTATTCCATAAAAATCCTAGTTTTGTATCTAAAATACATTGAATATTCTTTTAGGAAGGTTAAATATTTCGAAATTTTTATTATTTTCATACTAGCCAAAGGGATCCTAAGTTGGCTGAATTTACCATTAATGACACACCGTTTTCTCTCTTTGTGATTCTTTTCTTGGTTGAATGGACTTTCACCTTTAATGGTTTCCTAGTGCTCAGGAATTACAGGTAAAGGAATTTATGGATCATTTTGTAGTGGCTCTTAGTTTTCTAGTCCTACCTTGTCATGTTAAACTTAATTCCACCTTATGCCTTTTAGTTTCTCTGATGATTTGCTGGTTGTTTGTAGTTGATGGGATGCATGCATAGTCTCAATGCTTTGTTTCTTCTCTTGGATACAATGCTCAACAGCTTGGTAAGGGCTGCACCGTTAAATGTAAAAAAAATCTTGCAGATTTAGTTTCCCATAGTCGCTAATGTAAATGTTATTTCTTTCAAGTCATTTCCATGGTTCCGCATGGCATATTTTGTGCTTTGGAGCTGCCTCTATGTAATGTTCCTGTGGGTTCTGCATGCTTGTGGATTTAATTGGTAAACAGCACACACCTCATCAAATATTAACTTTTCTCAGTACGGTTCTGAACGCTAGGGTTCTGATTTTGTGTTCTGAATGGTTATTTGTAGGTGGCCTTACCCTTTTCTGGAACTAGCAGCCCCTTGGGCTCCTCTATGGTAAAAAAATTCCGATTGATATGTTGTTTATCTGCTTTTTTTTTTTAAAAAAAAAGAACGTGGAACCTGAGTAACTTACATTGTCTTTGTGTAGGTACTTCAGCTTGGCCCTAATCCACGTCCCCTGCTACGGCCTGTATGCCCTAATTGTTCGAGGAAAGCAAACAATCTTCTCTAAATTTTTTCCGCACGCGTACGTAAGATCATACTAATTTGCCATTCACATTACCAATTTTGTTTTGCCAACGGATGGATGACACATATACCTCTCCTCCCATCTCATTTTTTTTAATTTATGCAAACTATTGCGTTAGATGACGGTTTGTAACCATAATATTAGCAATATGGCTAAAAAAAATGCTAAAAATACGGGAGAGGTATAAATAAAGCTAGAGAATTCCAGCATTCAAAATGCAACTCGATTATTAAGTCATCCTCTTTGCACGTCTTTAAAACGGTAAATGATCTATTTTTTAAATGTTTACGTTAAATTTACATTTTTATGTTATTTTATTTTATTTTGTGACGCCAAAGCAGCATTCCTGGAAGGTAATAGTCCACGAGCTTATAAAATTAGTCGTAGTTAATGAATGAAGATCCAATGACAAATTGTAAAACTTATATACCACATCTATAAGGTATTTGCAAAACTTTTAGCCAACAAAATTGAAGGCTCTGTCAGACAAATGTGTAAGGGGCAAAGAATGCTTTAATATTAGGCCTCATATCGGTGATAATGCTTTAACTGCTCATGAGCGTATAAAGAAGGCTATGTTATATACGAGTGGTACTAATTGGTGTGCTATCAAAATAGATATGTCCAATGCCTATGATCGAATGAAGCGGGAGTATATTTATTTGGTCATGAAGGGGTTTTGCTTCTCTTCTTCTTGGTGTGATCTTCTCTATAATTGTATTAGTACTACATTTTTCTCAATTTTGCTTAATGGACAATCATATGGTCAGATTAGTGCTTCGAATGGGCCGAGACAAAGTGATCCTTTCTCCCCATATATCTTTATCCTTGGTCGTGAGAAATTATCCGGATGTTCAAATATGCTGAACAAAGACAACTTATTAGTGGATTAAAATTAACTCCAAGGACGCCTTCTGTTTCACATTTGTTCTTTGCTGATGTTCTTTTATTTTGTGAGGCACGTGTCAAACAAATTCAGCATTTGAAATAGTTGCTTGCCAAGTTTCCAACGGGTTTCTCGTCAACTTATTGATTATGAGAAATCAACTTGTTTATTGTCAACTCCTTTGCATCATAAGTGTAGAAGAATGTTGAGAAAGATGTTTCATATGAAACAATTAACTACTGGCTCCACTTATATGGGAATGCCTTTGTGGTTAGGAGTAAAAAGACTACTTCAATTATTTGGTTGAAAAGGTTATAAATTCATGGATGGGAATTTCTGTTCTTTCTCGAGCCAGAAGAACTTGTTTGTGTTGAACTGTTTTAAATACAATTGCTAATTATACAATGAATTACTTTTAAAATACATAAAACTATTTTGGTTTGGACAAGCTTTATCTTATTCAAAGTAGATATTAGTGGGGTCACAAGTTGTATGACAAAAGAGGCAGATAGATATTTGTGCCCCCGTTCATCTAGGAGGATTTGGGATTAGACCTCTAAGTCAATTAAATGAGTTTTTTTACCAAGCTACCTTGGAGGAATGTCGCTAATTCCATGGTTACAAAAATTTGAATCAGTTTTTGAGGGAGTTGTTGAATCGGATAAAATCGATCTAAATCAATTAAGAATCCGTTCAGTTGAATTGGCCTAAATCAGTCGTATATAAAAATTTGATAATTCATAATATAAATACATAAAATGCATAATTACATAATTTTTTAGCACAAATGTACAAATTTATAGTTTAATACAAGTACAAAAGATCATCATTGAGCCAATGATAATACAAAATTATAAATTAGAGCAACTACCAAATGTGTATAGTGTTGAATTTATTTTAACAGCAACTTTGATAATTGAGATAATAAATTATAGTAATCAACCATCAACAACGCCAAATACTAGTAAAAATCATACCCTAGAATAAACAAAAAATTTGCGCAGCATACAATTTGTAATAAAAAACAACAGCTAAATATCAAAAAGAAATGATCACCAAATTCATCATCAACACTTGCATAAAAAAATAGCAGCTAGAACAAACACCAAATTTGCACAGCATATAATTTGTACCAAATTAGAACAAACAGAAAAGGCAAGCATGAAAATTTTCAAAAAAAAATTACAAAGATACAAACATAGGCCGGTGGGAAGGGGCGGTGGTGGAGGGAGGGGTAAAGGCAAGGAGCGTCACACGTGGTCGGTGGCGGAGGAGGGGTGAGACTGGAGGGAAGGGGCAGCGGCAGATGGGCGGAGGGAGGGCAGAGGCAAGGGGCGGCGCACGAGGTTGGCAATGGAGGGAGGGGCGAGGCAAGAGGGAAGGGGCGGCGGCAGACAAGCGGAGGAGGGGTGGAGGCAAGGGGCGGCAGCGGAGGGAGGGGCGGAAGCAAAGGGCGGCACAAGGGGTTGGTGGTGGAGGGAGGGGCAAGGCCGGAAGTAAGGGGCGGTGGCAGACGGGCTAATGGAGGGCGAAGGCAAGAATCGACGGTGGCGGACGAATGGAGGGAGGGGCGTGGAGGTAAATTTTAGTTTTTTAAAATTTTGGTTTCACTTTTACCCATATGTAAATAATTTATTTATTTATCATACCTAGTGCATTTTTGTTATTAACCCATAAAATCAATTTTTTTCGATTTTCCCCGATTTTGAATCGGCCGCGAATTGGTCGGAATCGGGGTGAATCGGCCAATTCAATGACTGTTTTATAAAAAAATCGATTTATGTGGTTTTTCGGATCGGATGGCTTCCAATCCGATTTAAATCGATTGATTCCGAGTGAAGTCGGCCGATTTTTTCATCACTAGCTAATCCTTCTTCCCTTTTATCGCGCTTTATGTGATGCAAAGTACAATAAGGGGAAGAGCTGTTGGTCTCATGACAATATCATTGCTCCCATTGTGTGCACTGATGCGTGGAAAGGTCTTGGGGTTGGTCTTAAGACTCTTGTTAATTAAGTGAGTTAGGTGGTTGGAAATGACTGAAAATAAAATTGTGAACTGACAGTCGGATGCCTTCTCTTGGTGACACTACTCTTTCCTTAAAAATGAGTTCAACCATTATAAAAATGCATACGTGAGGATAGCACTTAGAATCTTTAATTTGATTAATTATTTTTAAAGAGATGACTACCTATTAATTTGCATTAGTTAGGTTATGCATTTACAAGTGGTATTAGAGTAAACCCAGGACCGTATTTAATAAATGGTGAGATGTCAAGAGAAAAAAATTTTAAAGACGGAATTTCTTTAAAGGAGGGTGGATTGTAATGTCCTTAAAAGAAGTTCAGTTAATTTCACATCAAATAACTATTAAGATCATTATATTAGTAGAGATGTTGTGTGATCCTTCAACTTTATGAATTTAAGTGTTTGCTAACATGTTTTGATTTTTTTTGATAATGATTAATGATTTGGTATGACCACATAAATTTAGCTTGTGTCATTTAATTAAATATTAAATTATTATGGTTCACTTATAAGTAATTAACCAAATGATTACTAATTATTGTTAGATCTCTCAATTTAATCTCGCATCTAATAGCTATTAGGATAAAATCAAGAATGAGCTATAAATTTTTAATTTGGTCAGCCACTTTTGAAGAGATGACTTGGGCTCATTACGTTGTACTTTGGGCTAGTCATTACAAATGATATCATAACAATCTGGTTCAGAGTTTAGATGGTGGGTTAGACTAGATACATTGACTAGGCTGCCAATTAAGGGCCAAAGAAGGTCGTGGGTTTTGGGGACGAAATTTTATAAGGTGAGTGGTGGGTGGATTGTGAGATCCCGCAACTTAGTCCCACATCTAATACCTATTAGAGTAAGATCATGTTTATAAATGTGAATGGACTATAAATCTTTAACTTAATTAAACATTTTTTAAGAGATAACTTAGCTCATTATGTTATACTATGGGTGGGTCATTACAAATGATATCAAAGCTCCTCGTTCCATGTTAGATAATGGGCTGGACTACAAACATTGGCTAAGCTATCAGTCACGTGCTAAAAAAAGTTGTGGGCTAGGGTTAGAAATAGGCTAAGTGTAAAAAATGTTGGAACGAAATTTTCTAAAGTGGGTAGATTATAAAATCCATCAACTTAGTCTCACATTTGATACCTATTTAACTAAGATCAAGATCTTATTTATAAGTAGAAATAGAATATAAATTTTTAATTTAATTACCTATTTTTAAATAAATGACTTAGGTCCATTACTACTTTGAGCCAGATCGTTACAAATTTACTTTATTAATCATTTTAAAAATATGATTAAACTTATTAATTTACACTATTTAAGTTGGACCTTTCCATTTTAGGTGATGGAGGGTGGAATGTGTCTTATGTTAGAAATTTTTGTTAAACCCGATGCCTCTTGTATTTGATATCTGTCCATCCCTCATCAAGCAATATAAGATGTATTTGGTTGGGTATGACATAATTCTCAGTGAAAAAAGTTTTGTCAGAATTAGTTGGTTGAAAATTCACAAGGTCATCGAAATATCGAATGGGAGAAATGGTGGGAAGCTAAATTCCCGACAAGGTTGCCCATGTTGAGCTGTCGGATGGCAATGAAGTCGTCGCCAGCTGGTAATTTATTAAGACAGTAGAACATACGTGTTGATAAGACATGCATTTTTTGTGATTGTTCTACTAAAATTGGTCTTCATTTTTTTATATTGTCCTCTTAGTTCAACTACTTGGTTTGCACTCTTGGGTGTGTGCACCGAGTATCTCAGGTTGAGTCTTGTTCAGAAGTGATAGAGCTTGTATTTGGTGGCTCTATTCACCATGCCCAACTTGGTAGTCCTTTATATTTGTTGGTGTTCTTAATGTTTGATGAAATTTGAATCTTACAATGCTAGAAGGCTTAAGGATGAGGGTATTAGTTTAGAGAAAATGATAAAATTGATTCAATATAGATTTTCTCGCTGCACAGATTTGTTGGGTATATTTTCCGCTGCTAATAGGAAAGATGACACGAATGTGAGAAAGATACTCGAACTATACCTAGTTCCTCTTCATCATATTTTGATCTCTTTTTTTTTGTGGATAGACGCTTTCGAAAGAAGACAATTCTTCAGCATGGGCATGCATTTTTTTATAATTCATATAGCTCTATTTTTTGCACAAATTTCGCAGCTAGATTTGTAGGCTCACAGAAAGAGTTGGAAGGGATCATGAATGCAACTTATTATGATGTGAATCGAAAATGGTGTCGTATCATTATCTATATTGACTACTATATGATTGTAGAGGGGCTGCAAGGAGATCATACTTACATTAATACCTCTTAATTTTCCGTGTTGGCTGGACTTAGAGATTTTACTCAAATAATTTAAAATTCGTTTTAATTTGACTCGAGATAAAACGAGTTTTGAGTATATATATTCAAAATCGACTCTAATACTTTTGATATTATTCGAGCTCGACTCAAGCTCAAATATACTTAAATTGTTAAATTTTAATGAGTTCGAAATATGCTCGTTTAGAAGTTCAAAATGAGATCATTTAGAAGCTTAAAACTAGCTCATTTGAAAGCTTGAAACTAGTTTGCTTATGAGCTTGAAACTAGCTCATTCATAAGTTTGAAAGTAGTTCGTTTTGGAGAAAATATACAGTTATAGAAATTAAAAATTAACAAAATAGTCTATCATACTCACAATATACTCATCACCCATCAAATAATCAATAATCCTCATCACAATAAAAATACCCATATCTCATCCTATTCACATTGATTTTATTATATTTTTTAAAATTACGTTACAGTCAATTAGTAGCTCAGATTTAATTTACTTAATTAGATAATTAGTATTTACTAAGCATAACTCAAATCATATAAATATCATTTCATCCACTATCAGGCATTATCATGTCAAACAATCAATCCTAACATGTGCTAATCAGTGATGGCTAAGGTTTCATCGCGCATCTCAGAGATTGAATTTGGCGTTCGGTAGCACCCAAAGTTTGATCAGGTTCCACTCGATGAGTTTAGCGAAAGATCCGACAAATTTCAGCGAATCCGATTTTTCAACAGTTTTCCGATAACTATCGCTGGCAATAGCTATTGACGGGATGGTGGTGGTATGGGGCATCATTGTCACTGGCTCGGCAAGCCCAACGCGTCTATGATGTCGACAAAGTCGGTGGAGGCGGCGACTTGTAGGAAAAAGGGTAGAATAGGGGTGATCGGTGGTGGGGTGATGAGATTCGGCCGGGATGGGCGGCATTCGGGGCCGCTCCAATGGGGGAAGGTTGCGGGGTGGTCGGCAAAGTCAAGGCGGCGACTGGATGGCGACGTCAAGGCGGCGACTGGATGGTGGCGTCAAGGCGGCGACGTTAGTAAATGATCACATATGTAGTTTAACCCCTTTAGCTATTGGCTAGCCAGCGAGATGAGTTTGACTCATATTAGATTATAGGCATAGATAGAGGTTTCAGCGAGGGAGTGTCTTCTAGGGAAATAGTGATTTCCTTATGCTTCGCCAGCATGATTAGGTCCATACCTTAAGACATAGGATTGAGCCTAGCCCTTAAGACATAGGATTGAGCCTAGCCCTGAGTGTAGAAGTACCTTCATGGTATTGATTAGGGTTTACAGTCCATGTCGATATTGGCAGATTGATCTTATGATGACGGACCTCACCCCAGCTTGAGAACGATGCAAATATGGACTTCAAATAGAACAGACCATGCTGATCAGATGGAGTGATACCAGCGTATGCTCATCTTGATTGGCAGCCTTGCTTGAGAGACTACCACAGTGGTAGTAGTCATGTGAGTCAATATTAATATTACAAATCGGTACGGGACGGCAGGTCACACATGAGTCCCCGTAGACTTGAGGAGAGACAGTGGTTCTTTGGGTCGTTTGAACCCCGCCCGTTTAGAAGTACGTGACTAGTATGGTATCGAGAAACACATGCCTACTGTTAGCTGATTGAACTAGAGCCACGTAGGAGCTGTTTCTAAGATACGTTATTGATTGACTGTTCCACAGACTGATCACCTGTGGCATAGTAAATTACGGTGAACTTAGAGACAAGTTGATAGACTTACCAATATTTTGGCCACCCAGTACACTATATAGGGATTTCAGCTCCCCTGCCACTTACGTGATGCACTGACTTTATCACAGATCAGAGTGACACACCTATGTAGCAGGTTTTTCCTAACCTAGTGGATTTTCCCTTTTACCTGGAGTCAATTCCCATGTGTGAGGATAAGACATTACCTACTGAGATTTCTTGAGCAGTGTGACCAGATTTCTACGAGATTCAGTCCCCTTTATTATAACTCAGAGATGTCAATGAGAGTTTCCACTTGAGCATTTCCACTCACCCCTCTATATGTATGAGTCTACAATCAGTTGCCCAGATAATTGAGATGAGTATACATTGTCCAGAGCACGTGCCATAGAGCAGATGCAGACGCTACAGCCCATGCAGAGTATGTTTTCATACTCCTTGCAACACATTGTACATGTACAGGTGTTCTCACCCCTTCAGTCAACACAGAGAGCCCCATTTAGAAATAGTTAATGGTTGCATAGGTAGCCACCAGAGCCATAGTATACAGTTGAGTCATGGCAGCCATCCTTGTTCTCATATAGAACAAAGTGAGATACTTGACTTTTGACTGAGTCAACTAGGACCCAGTGAGCGGTCTAGATCCTTATACAAGGACACCTAAGAGTCGGACCTAGACTGTCAATAGTATAACACCCCAAATCCGGTTTATGCTCGTGAACCGAACCGGTATATTACGGGCCCCGGTTACATCAGCTAACCCGAACCTAACTCGTACGGATCCAATCTCGGCGTCTTAAGATGAAAATACGACTTGTCATATATGCATGAATGCATAAAACCCTAGCAGGATACTACATGGATTACTTAGCAATCAATTCATACGAAAGCAACAATTTTAATAAAATGAATAAAAATTCCAAATTAAAACGGATAGAGCCTCCCCTAAAAATGTAATTAGGGGCTACCCTTATAAACACATATCAAAACTACATTCACACAGTCTGAACTACTATAGCTCACTCTGAAGCTTGAGTCTCAGCCCACCTGTGTCATCTATTCATATTTCATGTCATGTCTCAACACTTCATCAGATCATCATGCTTTACATCTCCTCACATTAATGCTAATGCAATAAAATCATAAACGAAATATTAAACCAACGTTTACCAAACATATGTGCGTGTGCAGAAGACCTCATTGCTTCTCCGTCCAAGCTAGCACATCCATCTCATGCTCGTCATCTACATATAGTACAAAAACTGTCAGTAACGAGTGTTACTGGCCCGAAAATTAACTAATAACAAACTGGCTATTATAGTAAACTCTCATAACTCTCATATGAAAGAAAACAATCATATACACTCCTTGTGAACTCTCTAAAGGGCATCTATTGAGGAGCCACTGGGCTGCAAACCCGGTAGCGTCCCGAACTGACTGAACTGTTGCTGCTGTTGCCTCTCTCGGCATTTTCTAGTCTCAAATCCTAAGCCCTCTCCTTACCTCCATATTTCTCATGGCCTTGAGCACGAAGATCAAGTACTCTCAGGCGGTCACCTTCACTACCCTTTGAACCACAAGTCATGACATGAGATGTACTAAACAGTACCCGTAAACCTCCACGTTCTCCTGGTGTGAGGAACTCAAACGCGGAGTTGTCAGGATCCCTCGGGAATGGAACAGTCCGCTGGCACTAATTTAGAGCCCGCTTTTACTATCATGGCATCCTATGCATGGTACGTGCAGTCTATTTCTCCATCTCTCGTCTCACTAAAAACTCAATAAATATATATAGGCATGGAAAGGGATTTATAAAATAGGCCCGAAGGCAACTTGCTGTGGATCTTGTTTTCAAAAACACTCTCGAGGGATCTCATCCTCAAGGGTTATTAATCCGGAAAACATTTTGGCTAAATGGCCCGAGTTAAGTGGGATCCGATAAAACGCCACTTAACCCGTCCTGCAAGTCATAAATTAAACATGCAATAGAAAGAGCGTAAAATAGAAACGAGTCCTAAACGGACCTGGTAGAAGCAATCGTAAATAATTTATGACTTCATGCAAACTTTCACTTCATTTACAGTCAGACCTTTATCATGACGATTAATAAATCCTAGCATGCTATGCTAACAATTATCAATCGTAAATAATAAAATTAGAGGTAATTATACCTCGCATCATCGGCAATTGTGACGGTTAGGGTTTCGGCGTACGTCATCTCGAACCTCAAATTCGGCGCTCGACGGTATCTGAAGTTCGATCGGGTTCGACTGGGTGAACTCTGTAGAAGGTTCGGCAAATTCCAGCAATCTGATTTTCTAGCGAGTTTTGGCGGTTTTCCGGCAACTTTCCGACGGTTTCCAATGACAGTCGCCGACGACATCTACTAGCCGGATAGTGGTCGTATTGGGTACCATGGAAACCAGCTCGGCGAACCCGACACGTCTGTGGCATCAACGTGGCCGACATAGGTGGCGGCTCGCTGGAAAATGGCTAAAACAGGCTGCTATGGGTGGCTAGATCTGGCCAGCCAGAGCGGCAATGGGCTCCGATCTAGTCAGGGAAGGAAGCTGGGTGGTCGGTGATGCCGAGGCGACCACCTGATCGCGGTGGCGACGTTCACCGGCGGCATGACCAACCACGGGTGACACCCTAGGCGCGGCGATCCCACGCCGCAATGGCCTGACCGTGGCCGAGGCGGATCGGGGAGGTAAGCCCCAGTCGTGGCGGAGCCTCAGTGGCGACAATCGCCGGCCGGGTGGCTGAATCGGTGGAGGAAGCTCGGCGCAAGGGCGCGACTTCCTTGCGTTGTGGAGGCCGAGCGACGGCTGGGCCTGGCAGGGGCGGCACGGCAACGCTGTGCTGGGGCCGGGCGGCGGCGGCCTAAAAGGGGAAGAAAGCTAGGGTTTTAGAAAAAAATGGGGGAGTAGCATCGGGGTTTGAAATTAACTAGTGGCATACTCGTAAATAAAACTTGACTCGACTCTTAGTCAAATCAAAATAATAATTAACTCGTAATAAAATCTAAAACAATCTAGAAAAATTGGGAAAAATCATAGAAAATAAAATAAACATCAAAATTTCAAAATGACATGCTCTATAACTATCAACCCACTCAAATTGCCTGTAACACGTCTTAACGCGGTAAACGGCCTAAAACTAATTTACCATCAAACTGAATAATAAAATAAAATATAAATACTGCATACTTCCATATATTCTGATAACTCATTCTTTTCTGTTGTATTCGTGATATTATCATCATATACTTGGGTACACATGACCCCTCATAGCTCATACACACGACTGGCGTCGGCTCAGTACACATGTTCGTAAACATACTCGACTCGAAAATAGCGGTCAACCCGACTGGTTCTAAATATAAAATTCTAACTCGAATCGTGGGTTTTACAGATAGTGATCTGTACAGCTCATTAGGTTATGCACCGTACCTAGCTACAAACTCATAGCACACGTTAGAATGGCTATAGGACTTAGAATGGAGTTTCTAGAGAGTATAGGTAGTTGTCTTTTCACATTAATGAGATTCAGATGGATATGGGTAGATGCTAGTAGGTAGGCCTTACACTCGACATAGTGTTTTTAGATGTAGCTCAGATTAGAACCTTGCGATACTCTAGAGCATTTTCTTGACTAACCCAGTAGGCCCTTAGGGGTGATTTAAGTTTTTCCGCCGAATTAGCAGTAATAGGGATCAGAATATAAGAGAATGATGATGGTGATGTTAGAACAAGCACAAATAGATCAGAGCGGCGCAGCGGAAGCGTGGAAAGCCCATAACCCACAGGTCCCAGGATCAGAACAGGAAAGAGTGATGATGCTAACGTCATAGCAAACACAGATAGATCAGAACAGAATGTTTGATTTTTTACAGTAGACTAGAGAAGAGTAGAGGATACATTTGACGTGTATCCAGTTTCCAGTTACAGTAGAATCTCCTTATGTTGAAATTTTGAGGACGAAATTTTCGTAAGGAGGGAAGATTGTAAAACTCACGGTTCGAGTTAGGGTTTTATATTCAGAACCAGTCGGCTCAACCGCTATTTCGAGTCGAGTATGTTTCAGAACACGTGTACTGAACCGATGCTGGTCGCATATATTAGCCATGAGGGGTCATGCGTACCCATGTATATAATAAAAACGTCATGAATACAACAGAGAAAAAAATGAGTTATCAGAATATATGAGAGTATGCTAGCTATTTTTTTATTTTTGTATGTAGTAGATCGTAAAAATAGTTTTAGGCCGTTTACCGCGTTAGGACGCGTTAGGGGCAGTTTGGGTGGGTTGATAGTTATAGAGCATATCATTTTGATCTTTTGATATTTATTTTATTTTTTGGGATTTCCCCAATTTTTTTTTTTAGAATTTAGTACAAGTCGATAATTATTTTGACTCGACTCAGAGTTGAGTCAAGTTTTATTTATAAGTTTGCCATTGAGTAATATTTTCACCCATGACGCTTCCTCCCCTTTCCAAAAACCATAGCCGCCTCCCCATTCGTGGTCGCCGCCGTCGTTGCCAGCGCCGCCCTGCCGCCGACCAACACCACTCCGCCCCACCACGTCGTCGCCGTGCCGTCTTGGCCTCGCCCGGCCATAGTTCGGCCTCCACAACGTGAAAAACAGCCGCGGTTACACAGTGCTCGAGTCGCCGATAAGACCGCCAACGACCATTGTCGTCGCCGTTTAGTGGTCGCCTCAGTGTCACCTACCCTCCCACAACCTTCCCCGACCATATCGGGACCGATTACCGCCTAAGCTAGCCGGATCTAGCCACCCAGCACCGGCAGTCCTATTTTGCCATTTTTCGGCTAGCCAAAGCCTCCATCTGCCACGTCGATGTCACAAATGCATCGGGCTCGCCGAGCTGGTTCCAATGGTACCCAATACCACCACTATTTGGCCAGTAGACGCCACCAATGATTGTCGCCGAAAAATCGTCGAAAAGTCTCTGGAAAACCACTAGACCCGCCGGAAAACTGCCGGAACTTGCCAAAAATCGGATTGATGGAATTCAACGGTTCTTCCACTCAGTTCATCCAGTCGAACCTGATTGAACTTCGGACGCTGTCGAGCGCCAAATTTGAAGTTTGAGACTCACACACAACGAAACCCTAGCCGTCGCTGATTGCCGACGATTACCTCCAAGTTTATTATTTAGAATTGATGATTGTTAGACAGCATGCTAGGGTTGAGTAATTGATATGAATAGGGTGAGTTATAATTATTTTCACATTTATGATTATATGACCATTGATGAATGTTTGCATTGTGAGTTTGTTGATTGTGATGAGTTTGATGCATCATTCATTTAGCGGGCATTAGCTTTTAGATTTGATGTATAGGTACGGAGTAGGAGCTCACTTCTTAGGCGCGATGACACGCTTGGAGCTTCTACCAGGTCCGTTTAGGACTCGCCTCTGTTTTTACGCTCTTTTCTATTATATATTTGATTATTACTTGTAGGATGGATTAAGTGACGTTTTATCAGATCCCACTTAACTCGGGCCATTTAGCTGAACTGTTTTCCGGATTAATAACCCTCGAGGATGAGATCCCTCGAGAATGATTTCGAAAACAAGATCCACTGCAAGTTACCTTCGGGCCTATTATATAAATCCCTTCCCAGGACTATGTATATTTTATCGAGTTTCCAGTGAGATGAGAGATGGAGAAATCGACTGCACGTACCATAAGCAGATGTCGTGACAGTCAAAGCGGGGTCTGGATTAGTGCAGTGGATTGTTCCATTCCTGAGGGATCCTGACAACTCCGCATTTGAGTTCCTCACACCCGGAGAACATGGAGGTTATAGGTACTGTTTAGTACAGCGCATGTCATGTGGTTCAAAGGGTACTGAAGCGACTGCCTAAGAGTACTCGGCCTTCGTGCTCAAGGCCAGGAGAAATATGGAGGTAAGGAGAGGGCTTAAGATTTGAGACTAGAAAATGAAGTATGAAATGTTGAGTGAGGCAACAGCAACAACAGATCAGTCAGTTCGAGATGCTACCGGGTCTGCAGCCCAGTGTCTCCTCAGTAGATGCCCTTCAGAGAGTTTACGAGGAGTATATATGAATTTTTATTTCATATGAGAGTTTGCTCTCATAGCCAGTTTATTATTAGTTATATTCTGGACCAGAAACTCTCATTACTGACGATTTTTGTACTATATATAGGTGACGAGTACAAGATGGATGTGCCAGCTATACGGAGGAGCAATGAGGTCTTCTGCACACACACATATGTTTGGTGAATGATTGTTTAATGTTTCGTTTATGATTTTATTGTATTAGTACTAGTGTGAGGAAATGAAAAGCATGACAATATGATGACATGATTAAATCCTATGGCATAATATAATGAGAAATATGAATAGATAACACAGGTGGGCTTAGACCCAAACTTCACAGTGAGTTATAGTAGTTCAGACTATGTGAATGTAGTTTTTGATATATGTTTATATTTCTGTGCGTATACTATGTTGACAGGGTAGCCCCTAATTACATTTTTAGAGGAGACTCTATCCGTTTTAATTTAGAATTTTTATTTATTTTATTGAAATTGTTGATTTTGTATGAATTAATTGTTAAGTCATCCATGTAGTATCCTGTTAGGGTTTTATGCATTCATGCATGTATGACAAGTCGTATCTTCATCTTAAGACGTCGAGATTGAATCCGTACGAGTTGGGTTCGGGTTAGCCGACCTAACCGGGCCCTCGTAACATGCCAGTTCGGTTCATGAGCGTGAACCGGATTTGGGGTATAATAGGGGTGGAGGTGGCGTTGGCGACGGAGAAGGAAGGCAACATCGAGGGTTGGGGGAATGAGAAGCGTGAAAAGTGTCGGGGGAAGAAATGGGTCGGTGGCGATATCATAAATAAAAGTTGACTCGATTCGACTCGAGTAAAAAATAATAAGTAACTCATAATAAATCCTTAAAAAAATTTATAAAATAGGAAAAAAATCCCATAAAATACAATACACACCATAGTACTACAATAACATGTTTTATAACTAATAACTCAATTAAAATGCCCTCTAATACGTCCTAATGAGTTATTCGGTCTAAAAATAATTCTATGATTATATACATAAAAAAATATATTGCATACTTTCATATACTCTGATAATTCATTTCTCATTATTTTTTCAACGTTATAATAATATAATCAGATACATTTGACCTTCATCACTCATAATTCAAAGTTGGCCTCAGCTCAACACGCGGTTCATTAAACTGATTCGGCTTGAACCAATAGCTGAACTGACTAGTTCATTAATATAAAACTCTAACTCAAGTCACGGGTTTTACACATAAGCTTATTGATGAATCCTTAATCATGTAGGAACACGAATATAGGTATGATATTTTTATATATGTATTTTTATCTTGGTAATGAACTATAATTTTTTTAGTATCTTATCCATGTTTTTGGTAGTCTGTCTCTTATATAAATCATAACATGCATAATTTGTTAACTTTACGAATTTAATTGATTAAGCTATGATAAATAATTAAATTGTTGTGGTAGAGATTTTCTGCAGGTTGCAGACTTATGTTAATTAAAATTAATTTTTATTCTTTTTATTATAGTAAAATTATTTTTAGAATTTATATTAATAGTCAATAATAAGATTTATCTAACGATTTTAAATGTGTTTTGAGTAGTTAAGTGATATTATATATATTATTATATTATATTATTGAGTCAAATTCGAGTTGAACTAAGAGTCGATTTCGAGCCGAGTTCAAGTAATAACTAAGTCGAGTCGAGTTAAACATTGTCTTATTCAAACTTGACTTGTAAGATTCGAGTTCGAGTAGAGTTTGAGCTTGAACATTTAAATGATGAGTTTTAAGTCGAGTCGAACGCCAAATATTCACGAGCTGACTAGCTCATTTAGCAATTGTAGCTACACTCAAGGTTTTAAATAAGCTCGATGTTATTTGTATAAAACTAGGTTATTACATGTCATGTGCATAGGACATTTATAATTTTTTTATAAGTATATATTTTTAATATTGAAAATTAAATTAATTAATAAATAATTATGAATGAAGTTCATTTTATCAATTTAGCATACTTATCTTTTAGTTTGATGTTATATTTATCAATTTTGTGTACTTATCTTATAGTCGATGTAGTTATGTTTATCAATTTTTAATAATTTTATATGCTTATATTATATTATATATAGATATTATGCTCATAACATAAAAGTCAACATATTCATCTTTATTAATTTTTTATGATCTTGCATGCTTATCTTGTGATTGTCATATTTATCAATTATTTGTAGATAATTGTAGAGGAAAGCAAAAAGTGATCAATTAAAATGGAGATGTTATGTATATCAATTTTTCATAATTTTGTATAATTATTTTGTGAATATTATATTGTTAATTATATGTACATAATTGTAGAGTATAGAAGATGATGATAAAAAAATAGAGATTTACATGTAGAATATTTTGAGTTTATCCATATTAAGAGATTTTGTTGATAATATCAAATATATTTTAAATTTATTATTAATAAAGTATTAAATGAGGACCTAGAATTAACCACATGTAAGAAAAAATTGAAAACAAAAGTAAAGTAAAAAAATCATCTTATTGGTTTCGTAAACAAAATGTAAGACTAGCTCACAAACTAGCTAATAAAGTTATGATGATCACTTTTGCAAACTTGCTTCTTTAATATATTTCAAGGCTTGCTTTGAAAAGAAAAACAATAACAAAGGCAAAAAAAATACAATAACGAAGGCCACGACGTTAGAAATTTGTATGAAGATAAGATAGGAAAATATTAGATAAGGAACTCGGCAAAAACCTTCAAAATAAAAAGAAATATTAAATCGAAGGCAGCAAAAGCCTATAACCAATGGGTGCATGCTCCTTCAATTAACATACCATTAAAATACCTCGGAAGGTGCTCATTAAGCTTTTGTTCGGTTAACATGAAAAAGAATGTAAATGACGTTAAAATTTTAAATGCTCAACTTATTAAAATTAATATATATAAATATATATATATATATATATATAATATTTATAAGAAAATTGTTAATTTTACAATATATATTGTATTTAAATTAATCATTATTATTTTATTTGACCAACTCATGTGCTTTTAATACTTAATTTGCATTAAAAATTAATTTTTTTATTCATTGGAGCACGTGTCAGCCACATAAATAATTATAATTATTTTGTATTTTTGGATATAATCATATTGAATTTATATAGAAAATAATTAATTTGATAATATTTTTTTATAAAAAAGATATATTAAATATAACATCACAATAAAAAAATGCCAATTACATATAGATATATCTCATTAGGTGAAGGCAAAAATTAGCTATTCGTAGCAATGCTAAACTGAATAAACTCATGCGAGTCATTAAATACAAGGATGTCGAAACTAAGAAATAGTTCTTGCCAAACAAAAGCTTAAATTGCCATACGTCATCATTTTCGCTATCTTCATCCACATCTTCTTTGAAATCAAAATTGTTTGAACCATCCTCCTCTTCCTTCTCTTGCAATTCTTTCGTGTGTATGATTGCTTTCATCAGAGATAAATCTGTCATTTAACGCATCGCGCACGGCATCAGTAGGTGCCAATACCATCCGTTCCACCAACTTTGCCAAGGTTTGACACAGGTCACTACACTTGCCTATAAAAACAAATAAAATATTATAACACAATTGAAGCAAACATCAGCAACCTTACCTGCATGTTTCACTTCCGGCAGTGAAGAAAACAATCCAGAGTGGTTTGATATGAGGTATCCCAATGTGCCAGCCCAACTAATAAAAGCGTATCGACATTCATTAGAATATTCTCGACAACATCAGGGTAACATAGATAGCATGACGATGTAACCAATGGCAAAGGCTTCCAAAGGGCCACGGGATTGCTTTGGATCTCCATTAAACGAGAATAAGCTTTCAGACAAAAGGAAATTACTAGTTACTGCCTAACGATTTCTGCTTCCGATGAGAAGCTTTTCATATTAAGAGGTGAAAACGCAAGCAAGCCCTCCATACCGTCATGCTGAAAGAGCCTCAACAACAAAAGAAGTGATGCAAGCAAGTATAGAACATTGTGGTACAGGTGGAGCAGGAGGAGATGGAATACTTCCTGAAAAGAAATCTCTCAACCCATACTTTGTATGCAAGTTAATCAGGTCTTGTATATCATCAAACATTGCCATGTCCCATGCATGCTAATCAGCAAGCATATGTGCTCATGATTTCAGCAACTTCTGAATTTCTAGGTCAACATCCAAATAATGAATTTTATTACATTCACCAGCAACCCTGAGACGCCATCAAAGCATGATGGAAGATGCCAAGCGTCAAAATCCTCTTCTTTCCTGGTCAAAATGTAAAAACCAAAAAATTCATAAACTTCTATAGCATGTAAGTAAAAATATTGTAAAGAAATATTAGTTTTGGCAGCACATTAGGAAGTGTGATCCAGAAAGTGCTCTATTGAATTTGATGCTGTTCAACACCATCATAGTCCAGGCCTTCTGTAGTAGTGCAGCAAAACTTTTGGTGATGATGGTCCATCCAAATAAGCATGGTTAACTTAAATCGACCTGATCACTTTCATCAGGGAGTGAGCTCTGCCACGCTTGAGCCATAGCCCGTAATGCTCCGAAACCCCGCTCAGCCACCTGACAAGAGGCCATAATCGGTATTACTAATCTGGATGTTTTATTATTACCAGTTAAGTTTGAAGGCAGATAGAACCACCTGACAAGACGACAAATATTCCTTCTATTGCTGCATATTTTGCCTGCCCTTTCTATGTGATTTATTAATTATTCTATTCATATAGTGGGCCTTGATGTTCTCCTAATGCTGAAGCCTTGTTCGTTTATTGTAGATCTGCAATTGTTTTGCTTAATCCTTTTTTTTTTCATTGTAGGTGGCATGAAGGTGAAGGCAGATAGGGACGAATCCTCCTCTTGCGCACCCGTGCTTGCTGCAGAAGGTTTCCTGAGTTCATACTCACGCAAACTGGGAGCAATTTTTGCATTTGTTTATTATCATATTTGTAATAATTGTGCATTTATCGCTGATTAACATCTCCTGAAAACTTTGGAACACTGCTGTACGTATTAAGTTGAGAGCAGCGAGGGGAAACAAGATGGAATGAGAATTGGTCGCATCGGTAAAGGTGTCAAGTATGGTAATATTTGTTGTTGAATTTCCTCTTTTTACTGATTTCCTGTTGCAGAGGACGAGACTCCCATTCTAACTGACAGCACACACGTAGAAAGGGTGGTAGAAGAGGAAGGAGGCTGTAAGCGTTTGCTTTGAAAGCCGGAACACGTGTTAATTAGTCTCATGCTCGAATGGTTTTGAGGCTAGAGCTCGAATTGCACCCTTTGTGATTTTTCATCGTTTATTAGTCAATTGTTTTGGGTACTTGCGACACTTGACCAGCGTTTATATTGCACGTTCATCCAGCTTGTATGCTGTAGCAAATGCGAGTACTCGCATTTTACGAAATCAGCAGTGCCCGGCTTTGTGTTTTAGCGCTCCACTGCATGCTCCATGAATACTGTGGAGAAAAATTACATCTCTAATTTGAACCTCTTTTAATAAATCTTACTCTTACACAATGATATTCTTTTATATAAAAGGTAAAAATAAAATTTATAAATCGGAGGTTGACAAATTGTTACCGTTTTTTACACATCGTTATTTTCAGATTGTTTAAAAATACATTAATTGAAACTTATTTTTAGATTATTTTTATCACACTTACTTTTGTTTGAAAATTATGATCAAAGGATTAAAAACATTAAATTAATTTGAAATTTATAAGTACCCTGATTATTATTATTATTAATTTGTAAAAATTGTGCGTAGTGGGACCTGCTGAATACGCTACGTATAAGAGATTTTGCATAAAGAGTCCACATCTGCCGTGAGGTCTCTTGGGCAATATGGCTAGCTTTAAACAAATCACTACTCGTTAAACACCGTCGTATTAGTTTTAACACGTGAATGATATCGCTCATGTACATCGAATTATTTACTGTGTCAGCCCTTCTATTTTTAATTATACGTTACTTTTGATTATATAAAGTTAGTGAAGTAAGTTAAGAGACGCAAGGTGACGGTCTCGGAGGCTAGCTTATACAATACATCATACCTTAATAATTACTATTATATTATATCCTGGCAACCACAACAACAAATAATCGAAGAATCACCTTCCCAGCAAAGCAGCGGCATCGCCCCCATCCCTTTCTCGCTCCAAATCGTAAATTTTGTCAGACATGCCTTCCTTCCTGTACGCCTCAATCATAATGGAAAACGTATCGGAGTCTGGCGCCAAATGCTTCTCCTTCATCCTTCTAAACACCCTCTCCATCTCCATCACGTCCTGGGCCCTGGAACAGGCCAAGATGACAGCGTTGTAGAAACAAGTATTAGCCGGTACGTCGAGCTTCTCCGCCATCCGAATGCCGCTGACGACTTTGTGGAACAGTTGGGCGCTGCTGTATCCGTTAATAAGGCAGCAAAATGTTTTTGTGTCGGCTCTCATACCTTCGGCTCTCATTTGTTCAAAAGCAAGCTCCATGTTCTTGGCGTCCCCCACATCGGCAAAAGCCTCGATCACGTTGTTGTAGGTGGAGGTCGTCCATGGAAATTGCAGTTTGCGCATGTACTCCAGCACGGCAGTCATCTTGTCGAACTTCTTCTTCTTACCGTAGGCACCGATGAGAATGTTAAACGTTCTCGTCTCCGGCTCAATGCCGATGGTCCGGAACTTCTCGTACCATTTCTCCATGTACTCAATCTGACCCTTTTTACCGAACAAGCCTAAGATGGTGTTCATGGTCCACACGTCAGGTTTGCAGGCGTCGTTTTCAAGCATCCCGGAGAGCACTCTCTCCATATCACCATATTTGCCCGCCTTGCCATACCCACTCAAAACAATGTTCTGGGTGACGGTGTTGGGATGGACGAGGCGGTCCGACATGTCTTGGTATAAGGCGTCCACCAGATCAAACCGCGCAGCTTCCGCGCAGGCCTTGAGAAGGATGCTGTACGTATAGACGTCGGGCTGGCAACGGGGAAGCGTTTTCATTTGCGCAAGCACAGACAAGGCATGGTCGAGGAGGTTGTTCCTGCAATAAGCCCCGAGGAGGGCAGTAAACAGTTGCGGGGTCGGATCCAGTTCTTGCTCGACCATGGAGTCGAAGAGGCGACGGGCTACTTGGGGCTGCCCTGATTTGCCAAGAAGAACCATGAGTTTCAGGTAGGTTGCTTCCTTGGGCTGGTAAAAGGGCTGATGCCGGAGCATCTCAAACACCTAACCTCATGTAGCAACAGATTTAATTAGTTCACTTCATTAACTGAGGCACAAAAATGAAACTTTGAAACAGAAAAACAATCAAACATTTGCAAGGCATAACTGGTAAAGATAGAAAATATCATGCGCACTACGTTCATTTCATTGAGAGAGCAGGACGGGACGGGTAGGGAAGAGAGAGCGACCTCAAGAGCGTCCTCCCATTGCTTTTTCTGGATTCTATCGGAGAGAGCCTCGGTGACGGTAGGAGCCCAGGCCCGAGCGGCGACGCGGTCGTCGAGTTTCTTCTTGATGTTTTTGAGGGGAGGGCGACGCGAGGAAGTGGTGTCCGGGAAGGAGACGGCTGGGAACTCACCTTCCTTCCAGTGACGCTTTTTCGGTGAAGGAGGAGAGGGCGGTGCGCGTTTGGTGAGGGTGGACGGTGAGCGAGAAAATGGAGGAGGTCTATGGACGTGGGCGCCGCCATGAGCGCAAAAACAGGAGTGGAGACGAAGAGGAGCTTCCATTTTCTTTTTTTCGTTATACTTTTATCCGACACCCGAGACGGGGGGAGGCCACGGCCGGGGCTCAGACGGGGGATGGAGGAGGCA
>JAVDBV010017312.1:0-22915 GCA_032619315.1 Piper longum
GGTGGACGGTTCTCTTACTAAATTAGGTTTGGTGAATTGATAATAAATTAGACTTCCTTTTTACTCGTTTGAGTTATAAGTGTGGCTACGGGAAACGGTCCAAGACTGTGGGATATTTGTTTAAGTAGTTAATTTATTTCTTTCTTTTGATGCATGCTATCATAATATGATTTATTATTTTTATGATTAATAAATTTCTAGATTTATTTTTCATATTATGATTCATTTTTCAGTAACACTTGGCTCGGTTAGGGCGGGTCGTTACAATTTAGAAGAAATATTTGTAAATAAGAAATGAAGAAACGAACGAAACATGTGATTTCCCAAAAGTAAATAATGACAATGTCATTAGGATACTCTATTGACAAGTGCATATATATGGAAAAAACATACTCCTACACATTTGATTTTATCAGACTTGTATTTTTTTTCATTTCAATAATTACTAATTAATTTGAATTGAATTTGAAATTCAATTAAAGAATAACGATCTTATATTTCACCAATTATTTTATATTTATTCTTATAAAAATAAAAAACATACAAATAAGTTTGATTTTCTCCATCTATTTTTCTTTTTTGTGTTTAGGTGTAAATAAGCGGTAAGCGACCCCATTTTTATGTCTTTAACAAATATTTCATTCCATATTTTATCATTCAAATAAATGGAATGAAATCTTTGTTAAAGCTTCTCTATATGAATGCTTATACTTCTATATAAAAAAAGTACATCGAAAAAGAAATTATGGAGCACCGATTAAATAAATATAATGACTGTTCATGATTTGATTCTATGTTGAATCAATTCCACACTAGTTATCGAATTTCAAATTAGGGGAATGTTATGGTAAAACTTTGTTTGAAACGACGTGGTAGAAAGCAGCGTGTGACTTGAAGGACATCATTGGCAATGGATACAAGAATCCGCCACTTTCTATATCTTCAAAGATGCTCTTGGCTCAACATAGTTTAGTTTGTTCTAACGATCCCTAATGAGAATTTTAGGGTATATGATGGAGCTTGAGTCCAAATGATTTTTTTAGCAGAAGAGGGGGTCAAGGTATGAGCTTTTAAAAAAAATGTAGCTTCAAGGTGGTGATTGCTCTAAGGGTATTTGGAGTTCGTTGCAAGACTCTTTGACACTTAGGATGTGCTTAAGAATGAAGACTTGTACCTAGCAAAGTTCATTGGCACTTAGTATAATAACCCATAAAAAATTGTCTCACATCTAACACATCCTATAATAAGATCCAATATATAAGTAAAGATGTATCTATAGATCTTCAACTTGATTAATCAATTTTGAAGAAATGACTAGGCCCATTAATTTACACTTAGGGTCGGGTCGTTATAGGTGGTTTCAAAGTCGACTTAGGATCATATTGGTTAGTGAGCTAGACCAAGAAAGAGATAGTCTAGGAAAAGAATTATGTGAATAGAATTTTTTGAACAAAGAAAAGGGTAAAATATATAAAACCCAGAAGCCTACGAAAAGAATTTCGAGTACAAAATTTCTAAAGGTGAGTGAACCATAATAACCTAGAAAAAATAGTCTTATATCTAGCATATCCTTTGATAAAATCTAATATATAAGTGAGAATGTGCTAATAGATCTTCAACTTGATTAATCATTTTTGAAAAAATGACAAGGCCCATCAGTTTTACTTGGGCTGGGTCGTTACACTTAGTATTGGAGAACGAATGCTTGTTAGAGGCTCTAAGGGTGTTGGAGTGCAAGTTTCCTTGCCTCTTGAGGATGCTTGTGAATGAGGGTTTGTGTGTACAACTCTTTGACACTTGGTATTTATGAAGGAGGCTTGGTATTTCTTGTAAATTGTACAAGTTGATTGCTATAGTGAATCTACAAATACCTACCCAACCAGAAGACTTAGTGGCCTAGAAAAGAAGACATATCAGTTGGAAACCCCTTGAAAAATTATTTGTGTCATCTCTCCTTTCTTCTCTTTGTATATGCTTGTTTTAATTTGAATACACTCGTTTTAGCACACCCCAATTAGCTTCCTTGCACTTGACTTGTTTGCGGTTGGAACCTAAGTGAATCAACCTCAAAGCCACTTAACAACTTATATGGTTTAATAAATTCATGAACACAAGTTGCTTGTAGAATTGATCTAGTGTTGCCTCACACACACCACTATCGTGTTTGGGCTCATATTGTTGTTTGCTACTTAGCTCATCTTTTTCTAGTATTTATTGATAATTTACTTAAACCTACCTTGATTATATACTTGTGACTATCCTTTCTTTGTACTCAATTTAATAATATCTTATTTGTGCTTAGATTATTCAAATCATTTCCGCTATCTTTGTACATTCTTACGATCTATACTGTGAGATCCTTTAGGCTCACATCTAATACCTAGGTAAGATCATGTTTATTAGTGAGAATGAACTATAGATTTTTAACATGATTAATCACTTTTGAAATGATGACTTAAGCCCATTATATTGTACTTTGGGCTGGGTCATTACAGATGGTATGGGAGCAACTTAGCTATGTATTAGATGGTATGCTAGACTAAGAACATTGATTAGACTATTGGCCACAGATCAAAAAAGTCAACGGGCCAAGTGTAAAATTGTGAGGATGAAATTTTCTAAGGTTGGTGAATTATGAAATCGTTCAATTTAGTCCCACATCTAATACTTACTAGTGTAAGATCTTATTTATTAATGAGAATGGAGTATAGATCTTTAACTTATTTAACTACTTTTGAAGAGATGACTTAGGCTTATTATATTGCATTTTGGACTGGATCATTATATATACAAGACCTCTAAGTAGGGCTAGGAACGAGCCGAGTCGAGTCGAGTTTCACCGAACTCAAACTTGGCTCATTTGATAAACGAAAGGAGTTTCGAGTTATATAGTTTCAAATCGAATTATATTAGTTCGAGTTGAGTCAAACCTAATCGAGTTCGAGTCGAGCTTCAGTCTTGTTAGAGTTTCATCACCATAAGTTTGAAGATCTACTTATTCTCTATAATGTATTTTTTTTATTTTTCTAAAAATATAAATGATATTCTTCATAATTGATAGTGTAACACTCCAAATCTAGTTCACGCTTGGGAACCGAATTGGAATGTCACTGTCCCAGTTAGGTCAGTTAACCTGAACCCAACCCATGCGGATCTATTCTCGACCTCTTAAGATAGAAGATGTTAATCGCTATGTATGGATGAATGTACAAAACCCTAATATACTACTACATGCATGTCATGTCAACCAATTCACATACAAAAAATAATTACGATAAAATCTATAAAATTCGTAAAATAAGATAGACAAAGTTTCCCCTAAAAGTGCAATTAAAGATCACCCTGTCAAATCAACATGTATATATATATATATATATATATATATATATATATATATCACGTATTAAACCTCAGGCAATCACCTTTAATACCCATTGAACCACAAATTTGGACATGCTCTGTACTAGTATACATAAACCTCCACATTCTCCAGGTGTGAGGAACTCAAACACATAATTGTCAGGATCTCTCAGGAATGGAACAACCAGCTAACTAATCAAGAGCCCACTTTGACTGGCAAGTGCACCCACTCATGGTATGTGCGAGTCAGTTTTCCCCTCTCTCGTCTCACTAAAAACTCAATAAAACTATATATATAGGTCTGAGAAGATATTTATACAATATGCCCGAAGGAAACTAGTGGTGGATCTTATTTTCAAAATCAAACTCAAGGGATCTCATCCTCGAGGGGTTATTAATCCGGAAGATCGATTGACTAAATGACTCGAGTTAAGTGAGATCTAATAAAACTAGTGGTCGGGGGAGAAAAGGTTGGGTGTCATCTCATAAATGGGACTTGACTCGACTCCTACTTTAATAAAAAATAATAACTAATTTCTAAAAAAAATCAAAAAATATGGAAAATCCCATAAAACATAATACATATAAAACAGACAATGACATGCTCTATAACTAATAACCAACCCAAACTACCCATAATGCATCCTAATGTGTTATTCGGCTTAAAAATAATTCTAAGATCTAATACTAAAATAAGTAAATAAAATCTGGGTATACTCTCATACATTCTGATAACTAATTATACTGTTGTCTTACTAATGTTATCATCATATACTTGGGCACACATGACTCTCATGGTTCATAACACATGATTGGCCTCGGCTTGGTTTGCATGTTCTGAAATTAACTCGACTGAAAATAGCAGTCAAACCAACCGGTTCAAAGTATAAAACCCTAACTTGGGGCGTGGTTATTATAGATAGTCATATAGTAACTATTGGATTGTTTTGATTTAACTATTTTTATGTCAAATTATCATTTTTAATGTTATATTATCAATGTACTGTTAAAGAAATTTTTTTCTAAAGGTTTATATTAGACATCGAGTCAATTCGAGCTAAGTTTTAAGTTGAATTGAGTCGAGTTTGATATAACTCGAAACTATCTATATTATAATCAAGTTGAGTTGATTTTTTTAAGATCGAGTTTCGAATCAAACTTAAAATTAATGGAGTTTGAGTTGAGTTGAGTCGAGTCGAGTCACAAAAACTCCCGAGCTAGCTTGACTCCTGCCCAACCCTACCTCTAAGGATAGTAAAAATCTAACTATTTGTTAAGTGGTTGTAGTTAGCTGTGACACCCTGATTTCAGTTCACCTAAGAACCTAATCGAAAATTTCATGATCGAGTCGAGTCATGTCTAAAGCAGCTAGTCTATAAGACTCGATCAATAATATAGATAAAAGTAACCTACTTGGCATTAAGAGAATAGAAGACATCATTAAATATACGTAAAAAATACATCAAATATAAGTAAAAATGTAAAAGAAATAATTGCGCTGAGCTTAAGTGTGTGTAGCGTTTATCTATCTTCCCACCAAATCAGACTTAGAATCATGAAACCTATATATATAATAGGAAAAATGTCACTAACGAGTGCTACTCATCCAGAAATAACTAATAATCAAACGACATAGGAGAGCTAACCCTTGTGTTATATGAAAACATTTAGATACTCCTTAAGAATCTCTCATAAGGGCGTTAATTAAGAACCGTCGACCTTGCACGACAATGTTTCTTTTCTTACTCATCTCATGATTTATCAACTTTAAAAATTATCCCTTGCGCTGGAACATTACTTTCTTTTCTTTTAGCCCTCTGCATCTTCTGTATCACTTTTAGCCCTGAGTATAGAGACCGAGTACTCTCAGGCATGGGCCTTCAGCACCCTTTGAAATTATAAGTGCAAACATGCGCTGCATTATAGTACTTGTAAACCTTCACACTTCTCTCGGTTTGAGGAACTCAAAGATGGAGCTGTCAGGATCCTTCAAGAATGGAACAAATGTTCACCAAATCCACAGCCCGCTTTGATTAACACGTGCCCTATCTCAAGATGCAATCGTTGGTTTTTCCCTGTCTCACATCTGACTAAAAAACTCAAAAAAATCATATATAGGCCAAGGAAGAGATTTAATAGGTCTGAAGACAACTTGCGGTGAATCTTATTTTCGAAAACAAACTCGATGGGTCTCATCCTTGAGGGTTATTAATTATGGAAGTAAAATATGTCTAAATGGCCCGTGTTAAGTGGTGTTAGATAAAACAGCCGTTTAACATGTCCTGCGATCTGGAAATCAAATCAGTAATAGAGTAAAGTGATAAAAAGTGAGATGAGTCTTAATGGACCTATGGTCCAAGCTCCAAGTGTGTCATCTCATCTACGACAAGCTCAGACTCCGAAACCTACATCAAAACCCACTGCTAAGTAAAATATTGACATCTCTATATAATGCATGCTTGTGGTTATATTCACATCATCAATACATCCTAATAAAGAAGACTACTAAATAAACCTACAATTAAACATAGAACACGTAAATCAAGACATATTAAAGAAAATAACTAATAAACAAATAATAAATAAATAAAGACACTCATGAATAAATAGATAAATAATAAATACCTAAAAATAAATAATGCTCTAATCATAAAATAATAATATCATTATACTATATAAATACACGGCTAAACACTAGTAAATATCACATATACTAGTGTTAGTAAACATATAAATAATTAATTAAATAAATACATAATCATTCAATAAATAAATAGTTAATTTTAATTAATCATGAATAATAATAATATCATAACCATACAACACGGAATACGTAATTAAATATAAATAAATAATAATATACACGTAATGAACAAATAGATAAATAAATAAATCAAGTTTAGTAAACATGAATAAGATTAATATTAATAAGTAAATATATCAATAATAATTACAAACAATCACCTAAACATCCATCATATACAACAAAAATAGAAATAAAAAAATAAAAAATAATGAATAAATAATAAATAAACACTCATAACATCCAAAATATGGTAAATAATGCAAATATGCATCTAAATTAATGTAGGGGTTATAGAATTACCGAAAATAATTGAAAAATGGCTCAAAATGACTGAAAATGGCAAACCGAGTCAATTTAGGCGAGTCGACCGAGTCGACTCAACCTAGTCAAGCAACAATGCTGGGCCGGGTAGCTGGATGCGAACACGGGCTCGGGCATGACCATAGACATGAATGGGTGAACAAACTAAGGCTAGCGGACGCGACGTGGGCAGGCGGACGCGAACGCATGTATAAGGGTTTGATAGGGCAGGTGGTACCCGTTGCCGATGGTAGCGCAACTGGAGTCGCCGTCAATTGGGATCGATGGCCAAGGTGACAAGGATCATGGTGGTGATGGTGATCGATGGAATCCGGCCACTGGCTGCAGCAGTGCTAGTGGTCTTGAGAGGTATGGATGGAAAGCATGGCGTGAAGTAGTTCTGGTGTAACACCCCGATTCGGCTCACCTGTGAGCCGACCTGAAAATGCTACGGGCGACCGAACCGTTCGATAATCTATTAGATTCGGTTAAGCCGACTCGGATCTACTCTTGGCGTCTTAAGATGAAGATGCGATTTCTATATGCATGGATGAATACACAAAAATCCTGATATGCCAGTACATGAATGACATGAAAATTAATTCATACACAAACACAATTGCAATAAAATCAAAACAAAATTATGAATAAAAACGGACAGAACCTCCCCTAAAAGTGCAATTAGGGGCCACCCTGTCAAAATAATATATATACACACATATATCCATATCAATAATTTCATTCACAGAATATAATCTACGGTGTACTCATTCTCAAGTTTGGGTCTCAACCCACCTGTGCATTTTTCCCACAATCCACGTCATGCCATCGAGTCATTTCATTCAATCATCAGCATATTATCATCTCTTAATATTTTCTCAAGTCAATTTCAACATAAATAAATCATAAACACAATATTAAACATTCAATCAATAAACATGTGTGTGCAAGAGACCTCGCTGCTCCTCCGTCCAAATTAGCGCATCCATCTCACACTCATCACCTAAATATAGTACGAAAACACGTCAGTAACGAGTGTTACAGGTCCGAAAAATAACTAATATCAAACTGGCAGAGGAGAGCCAATCCTCCTGTTGAATAAAAACCATATACTTCCTCAAGAACTCTCACAAAGGCACTAATGGGAGCCGTCGCTCTCGAGTCGACAGCGTCCCCTTTCCATCTCATTCTCTTTCCTTGGCCATCTCATCTATTGTGTCTTGCATCAAATCTTATTCTCGTTTATCTCATCCCTCTACATCCTCCATATTACTCCTGGCCTTGAGCCGAAGGCCGAGTATTCTCAGGCAGTCTCCTTTAGTACCCTTTGAACAACAAGTTCGGACATGCGTTTTACTAAACAGTACTCGTAAACCTCCACGTTCTCCGGGTATGAGGAACTCAAAAGCGGAGTTAGCAGGATCCCTCGGGATGAAGTGGGTCCTCCCCAACATCAACCCGAAGATGATGCCTTATCTGAAGCCACGGCCGCCTCCCTCTTTCCATCTCTCACTAAAAACATGAAAACTATACATATATATAGGCCTGGGTAGGGAATTTAATATAATAGGCCTGAAGGCAACTTGCGGTGGATTTTGTTTTCAAAAACATACTCGAGGGATCTCATCCTCGAGGGTTATTAATTTCGGAAAACTGTTCGGCTAAATGACTCGAGTTAAATGGGATCTAATAAAACTCCACTTAACTCGTCCTGCAAGTAGAAAATCAAACATACGATGGAATAGAGCGTAAATCAGAGACAAGTCCTAAATGGACTTGGTAGAAGCTCCAAGCGTGACATCGTGCATATGCGGCAAGCTCCTAGTCCGTATTTACACATCATAGCTAAATACTAACGCCCGATAAATGAATGATGCATCAAACTAGTCCTAATTATCACACTCACAATATAATCAGAATCAATCAAAAACACAATAATCATTAATATTAATAATTCTAAGTCATTCTATTTATATCGATTTTATCTTGATTTTCTAAATTACATCATAATCACTTATCATTCTCAACTAAATTTACTTCGTTAGATCACTTAATATCTATTCACAATCCATCAAATCCTTGTCACTTATCATCTCATCAGTAATTATGCATTAATCACATCAATTAATGAATCCTAGCATGTTGTACTGACAATCACCAACTCTAAATAATCAATCAGAGGTAGTTATACCTCGTGTCGTCAGCAATCGGCGACGACTATGGTTTCGGCATGCGTGCATATCAAAACTCGAATTCGGCGCTCGACAGCATCCGAAGTTCGATTGGGTTTGACCGGGTGAACTCCACCGAAGATCCGACAATTTCCATCACTCTGGGTTTCTGGCAAGTTTTGGCAGTTTTCCGGCGAGTTTCAGTGGTTTTCCGGCGGCTTCCCGACGATTTTCCGACGGCTGTTACGGCGGCAATCGGGGGTAAGGGTCGGCACCGTCTAGACGAGCCCGACCCAATGGTGGTGACAACACAGCCAACCGTGACGGTGATGGTCGTCGGCGGCGGCACCAAATTTGGCCGACGCGCTGGGTCACTCCAATCGGGTCCACGGTCGGCCTCGCCGTCGGTGCTGGATAGGGGGAAACGTCGATGAGGTGGTGAGGGTGGTCGTCAACTTCACGGCGGCGGCGGTGTGGCCCGGTCGGCGGCGAATCATGTCCGGAAGCAATGGTGGTGTGGCACCCGTTTCCGGCGTCGCGGCGGCCCGATCGTGGCCGGTGATGGTGGGGTAGCATGGCGACACCGTGGTGGGGTGGGGCGGTGTCGCTCGACGGCTGGCCGGCCCTGGGCGGCACCGACAGCGGCGGTGGAAAGGTGTGGTGAGGGTTTGGGTGGGGGAGAGTGTCAGGGAAGAAAAAAAGGAAAAAAAGAAACACGTTGGGTGGCAAACTCGTAAATAAGTATTTATTCTCTTCCGATTCGAGTCAAAATAATAACTAACTCGTAATAAATTCGAAAAAAAATCTGCAAAAATCGAGAAAAATCCCATAAAATAAAATAAAACACACAACATGTAAATGACATGCTCTATAACTAATAACCCACTCAAACTACCTGTAACGCGTCCTAACGCGATAAACGGCCTAAAACTATTTCTATGGTCATAAAATGAAGAAATCTAAAATCATCAACTGTATACTCTCATATATTCCGATAACTCATTCTCTGCCCATTCATGACGTTATCATCACATATTCGGGTACACATGACCCCTCATACCTCATACACGCGGCCGGCATCGGCTCAGTACACGTATTCCGAAATATACTCAACTCGAACCAACGGCTGAACCGATCGGCTAACGACTATAAAACAAATCACCGGTTTTACATCTGGGGTGCCGGTCCGGTGGTCAGGGGGAGGCAAAGACTCACCGGTGGCGAGCTGAAGTGGCAACGACTAGGGTGGAAATCATCAAAATCATGGGAAATCTCTGAAAAATAGATGGATGAAACTAGGGCTGACGTGGAAGGCTATGATCTTGTCATGTGGCACGATCTGAACGCCCGACAACTCATAGCCTAGTGGGGCCTACCTATAAGTATATATAATATGTATATAGACAAAAAATTCAAATCGAGACTGTCCAAAGTTAAAACTAACTTGATTCCTAAAAGCGACTCTATAGGCAGGAATTGAGGTAAGAAGACTAAATGACCCTTGCACCATCAACTCAATCAGGTAAAAACCTACAACTCAATCAAGCTAGGCCCACAGGGGCACAATCCGGTGATCCAAAATCCCTATGATGCATGCAAATGAGATATCTTGAAAATCCCAAACGTATACTAAACACTGCAATAACCTAAATTTATACTTAAAACCCTAGCTAATCCATAAAAATCATCTGTATACCTCATGTATACAATAATAACTCATACTCTATTGTAACCTATTTCAATGTATAGAATGATAACTCATGTTCTGTTGTAGCCTCATGTTCTGCTGTAGCCTGGCTCAAACTAGGCAAAATTGCAAGCGGTTAAAACCATAACCCAAAGTTGGGTTTTACATTAGCTTTCGCTCGCTCTAGAGTATTGTCCTCCTTCATTTAAAACCATTTTAAAACTATATGTAACAAGATTGTGCATTGTCCCCAATCCAAATATAATAAATTGTCTTTGTATGAAAAAAAACATGGAGAAAAAATAGTTTAATACATTATTCTTATTCTTTGATGTTACAGACTCGAACATACAATTAAGTTATAACTTTATCCTTCTATTATTGCAAATAGTAATAGAAAAATCTAAATTGTTTGAAATATGCCTTCAATTTTTATTTAAAAATTCTTAAGTAAATAGATTTATTAAATGAAAAAATATGATTAAATTGTAAAACTTATATGAAGTACCATTGAATTTAATGGCAAATTTCTCATTTGTCAATTAATAAATTGAAGAAAATGAACTAGTAATAAAAATTAGTGTATTAATAAGTAATAATATATGAAGACGATTAAAAAAAACAAATATATTCAACAACACAAATCAAAGTAGTGAAAAAACCCATAAAAAACTTGTAATTAAAATATTTTATATTCTTAATGTACTCGCGTTGTTGTTTGACGGGTTTTGAGTTGGTTCATTTCTTACCTAAATCGTGTTGCTTAGGTTTTGGACCTTCTTGCCAAGGTTGCGTATGGTATGGTATGTGGATGCCTAACCTTAGCCTTTTCTAGAGTTTGGAACACTTGGTTGTATGCTACGTCACCTCAACTTTTTTTTCTTTGGTTCAATCGTATCAAATCATAAATAGATGTTTAGATCGAGTCTCTCGCGAGTCTAAATTACTTTGCATATGTGTTATCTTTTTGCCAATCCTAGCTCCTGAGGGACCCGCAACACAATTTCTAAAGTTGTCCTTGGCCACCTTAGGGTGAAGACGCTAGGTGGCACAAACTTAACTTAGCACAAAGGCGGCTTTGCTCTCAACATTTGAGTGGGATTTGACATTCCTACTCTTTACTAGGATGTAAAGGCGTTGAGCCAATGCCCTTGAGCCCAAACTTGAAGATTTCCCCCATTTTTGTGCGGGACGCCCGAACCGTGTGACTCCGTAGTTGTACATGTAGGATAAGTAGGGCTAACAATCAACAATACTGGTCTAAATTTGCAAATCATAGACTTTGGATCCCCAACATTAAATTTTCCAATTCTTGCGTTCAAAATGGGAAAAACGAATACACTCAATAATAATAATAATAATAATAACAAAATAAAACCCTCCAAACTCCCTTCTCGTTGCTACCCAGGAGAAGCCATCAACAATGGCGGACAAAGGGGGGAAGAAGGCCGTCTCCTCCAACGGGTCGTCCCAAAAAGGTCTTTCCTTTGTTTTCCTCTCTTCTTCATCTCACCATGTCTCTCGCTCCATCATATTATCATGGCGGCGGTAAAAAGTGTAGCCCTATGCATCTGCATCTTCGATCTTCTGGAAATTTATGTCAACATTGCTGGCTATCGAATTTGTCTTTTTTTATCGATTTGATCGATTTCTGGTGCAGAAAGTTGTTGTCTTTTTGGTTAAAGGGTTGGTTGATTTTGATGACTTTTTGTATGTTTTTTTTTTATGCCTCTGCTGCCAGTTCACATGATGTCTGATTTAGGGAGTTGTTTTTTGGTGGTTTGAGCTTGCTTTTTTTATCCATGTTAAAGTAGTTTTTGTTGCTTGTCATGGTTTTGAAGCGTATCATATAATGGTGCTCTTAGCTTTACACTCAAAATAACTAGTCTCTACGTGTGAGCTTCAATGGACAGATATGCCACACATCCATAGGAATCCTATTCGCTGCTTAGAATGTGGATGTATCGAGAAGTAGGCAATAAAACTAGGGGAGTGCTGTACTGCAAGGTTGGACTATCATTTGACAGTTGTAATGTGTTTCCTGTTTAATGATGAAATGCGGGTGCAGAAAGTTGTCTTTTTAGGGAAAGGGTTGGTTTTGCTACAGCTCTTCTAGTTCACATGATGTCTGATTTAGGGAATCATTTTTTGGCGGATTGGGCTGCTTTTTCGAGCTTTGTTAAAGTTGTGTCTGTTGCTTGTTATGGTGTCCGTGTCGAATGGGTGCATTGAGAAGTGGATGAAAAAGTTAGGGTATTGCTGAACTACAAGCTTGGACTGCCGTTTGACAATTGCTTATATGTTTCTCACACGTTAATAAAATGCTGGTGCTGAAAGTTGTCTTTTAGAATAAGGTTTGATAGATTTCGACGAGTTTTTGTTTTTTGTGTGTTTTTTTTTTGTTTTTTGCTGTACATTTGCGTGTCCGCCTGTTGTCTGATCTAAAGTATTCTTTGGATGGTTTGACTGTTTTATTGAGCCATGCTATTTCGTGTATGAGAAGTAGATGAAAAATTGGGGGAGTGATGTAATGCAATTTTAGGCTATCAGTTGACAGTTAATTGTATGTTTCTTTTTTGCAGATGTGAAAAAGAAGGATGAAACCTCGTCAAAGCATGTGAAAAAGGCTGTTCTTGAATCAGATTCGGAAGGTTGATTTTTATATTATTATTATTTATTATTATTTTTTGTTTCTAATTCGTGAGAGAACAAGCTGTTTCAGTCAATATTAAGCTGTTTCTGCACCTTCTAGCGGTTTATACAGAGACATAACTAGTTTGTCACCTAGTTTTTGAAATGTCCATATCATATTTATTTATGATGTGAGGCTTATGCTTCTGCGTTCTCTATTTTTCAGTGTAAATATAGTATGTTTGGTGTAAGCGCTGTTTTTTTATAGCCTTGGACTTATATTGAATTGTGAAGTTAGAGTTTTTATTATTGTCATGTGTTTGTGTTTCTGACCTAATTATTTCATCCGTCAGATTCTGTGGAGGAATTGCCAAATGGGAGAAGTGTTCCACCAGCATCTGGTGGGAAGGCTTCATCAAAATCCACGAGTTTCAAAGGTCTGATTTCACTTCAATTGACTTTATTTTCTTGGTTTTATGGAAGTATCTTTTGTGCAGTGTAATTCCAAATATATGTGCAAGCACGACTAATTGTTGGATCAAATTGCAGACTTGTAGCAGAACAAAGAAAGAAATTAGTTGCACAGTTGTACTGAACGCTGAAGAAAATTGGAGTTATTTGAGTCCTGATAAGTTTTTATGTTCTGGCTAACAGGTGACAAAGGAAAAGAAGCGAGAAATGGCAAAACAGGTAAAGATGCCAGTAAAGGGGGTGCATCATCCAGTTCAAAAACCACTCCAATGATAGCTGTATTGAAGCTTGAAGGTTAATAATGGCAATCTTGGTTGACCATACTATTTATTTATTTTTCTTTGAGATCCAATAACATTTAAAATTTTGCCTGCCGAGGGAACTTGGTTGGCTTCATTAGCGTATCAGTTTTTTTAAACCGTTTTTCGTCATATATAGACCTACCAAAGAATGCAAGATGCTTAATGGATTGTGAGGTTGCAAGTATATTAAATGGAGTTGCAGAGTATTTGCCATCACTTTCTGATGATCCAGCCATCAAAATTCCGGAGTATTGTTCATAGTTTTCGTTCACAAGCTATTTTTTTGCTAGAAAATAGCTTTAAGGAAAGCTTAAGGATCAATAATTCTTATAATTGTCTGGCTTTCCCTTCCAGTTCATTTCAGAAAGCACGAGAGTATGCAGAAAGTGGTGATCATTATGAATCCCCAGAGTTTGCTAGAAAGGAGCTTAAGTATCCATATTTTTGAGTTGAAGGGTGACGCATTAGAATTGTTATTATCATCTATAATTACTTTCTCGTTATACTTACTGTGGCATGCTATACCTTGGTAAATGCTCTATATTTTTCTGCACAAGTACCTTATCTTATTGCTTAGCAAACTAAAGCAAGCCAAAGTCTCAGATGCAGAGGTTTATCTTCAGCCAAACCTTCCTCGTTTTGAAAATTTGTTATTTAAACACGAGTGAATTTCTGACCTAACATAACCCGGTTGCAGATATGCATTTTTGGTAATACTTGTCCAGGGACATTCGATGAGGTCTTTGCTTTATTGCCATCGTTGAAGGTAGAGCTGAATCTATAACTTCTGAAAAATAAAAATTTGTCTAGAGTATATTGTTAGTGCAAATTTCAAAGGAAAGTTGAAAAGAAGAGGAAACCTTCATTTTGGCGAAGACTCTTCACTTTGTTAACTTTCGTTCTCCTCTGGCATATATGTTATTATGTTGAGTTGGTTCTTAAAAGTTCGCTCATGAAAAAATGTACACTTTTATTCTATTTTTCTGAAGTATTGCTAGTTGCTGCTTTATGTTATTTCAGACAAAAATGGGGAAGAGTGAAGGGTTTGTCAAAGTTGCATTGAGCAATTTACAAAAGCTTAAGAAATCCAAGTAAGTTGGTAATAAAGATGTTACTTGTAAATTATAAAATGTGATGAAAAATAGCTCTACTTATATGGTTTTCTGGTTTAAATCAGTTTTGGCTTTTTCTAGTTCATTTACATTTTTCTAAATTATCGGATTCTCTTGTTGGTAAGATTTTCTTTCTTTATTTCAGGCTTGAGGAGGAGGAATTTTCTTTTCCAGATCCACCTTCTTGAGACTAAAGAAATCCCTCATTACAAAGGCAAGTATGTTCTTCCCCTCAACTAAATGTACTCTGACACAATGACAATGCCTCTTTTCTTGCCGCCCAGTTTCCTTTTACTGATGAAAGTGACATGCTTTGTCTTGTTCTCTGTGCATCACACACCTACACTCATATCTAATTATTCTGGTCATTTTCTGCGTAGATGGCCTCGATCAAACTATCATTCATCACCACAATTCTTGTCTAATTTGAGTATCCGATTTCTGTACCTTAAGAATTTTTCTACAATATTTGTTGCTTCCCTGGTTTGGGGGACTGTATGGATTTTGTGGATATAAGAAATATGCCCACTTAATGGGATGCTAGAAGAGGAAAACTCATACTGGGATCAGAAATTCTTCTTCCTTGTCTTCCACCTTATCCCAAGAAGGAATTCTACAATATTTGTTTCTTCCTTAGTTGTTGAGCTTAGTTTCTTGTGGTGATGAGTTATGACTCAGGAATCATCATTTCTTATAATTTTTAGTTGTTAGTAATCTGATTTTTTTTACCCAATGTTAAATTGCAGAGCCGCGGCCAATTGTCCCTGGTTTTTGTATGATCACAACAGAATTATCTTCTAGTTTGACAATGCTCTTGACCCTTTTTTTGTGAGGCATGCTTTTGCGCTTCCATCAACTTGAACGAAGAGCCTTGGGGTGGAAAAAAAGCCTGTAAGAAGAGGGTAGTCTATGCTGGTAAGAAACAGTGAAAGATGCTAATGTAGTTGTCTGTTCTAATGTTCATGGAAGAAAATGTCTATTAAAATTGCTAATTGGTGCAACAGTACTGAAACAAATGAAGTGATTTTCTGATGACTTCTTTGATTTACTTTTTGTTCCTACATATTGGAATATTGTGGTTTCATATATCCCAAGCACACTTGAATTATTTTCAATTTATTTCGAGATTTTCACAAAAAAAAAAAAGAGAATGCAGGGAGGTGATTTCTAATTAGGAAACAATAATCAGAGTTTGGATAAATTTGAGTCATCAGTACCGAAGCATTTGTAGCTCAACGAATCTCTTGAAAATTCTCATTACTACCAAATGCTAATAAGCTTCGCTCGAATTTCAAGGCTAAATCGAGTTTAAGTCGAACAAAATTCAACCTAATTCACCTAATTAACAGTTGGGCAAGGGCAAATCAAACTCTCATTACATTAATGAAAAAAAAAACATGAATTAATTTTTTTGAGAATTTGATTCGAACAAGTAATTGAGCTAAGCTAGACCAATGTGCAACGTATAATTGATATAAAAATATTTTTGACCCAAAATATATTGGAATTTGTCATAATTATGCATAAAATAATTTAACTATCATACAAACTTTATATTTTAATTTATATTCTTATTATTATTATTATTATTATATCTATATATTTATAATTTAACAAAAATTTTATATACAAATTATTAATTAAAAAATTATCTGAGTTTCGAGTTAAGCTGAGGCAACCCATTGAGCTCTGAATGGCTCCACTCGCTGACACCTTTCTCGTAGTTTCACAAAATTTGACCCTAATTGGTATATATATAAGAACCACCACATGTCCCCGTAAAGAGCTCGTCATGTAATACAGGATTATCCAAAACGGGTTTCATGTCATCATAATTACTATTGTGGTTCAACCGCGCTCGTCGGACGCCATTAACGGCCCAAAGGCAGAGCTTCTCTAATCCACCACCGACTTCTCCCCCTCGAACTTCGGCCGGTGCCGGCGGGTGCGGATCCGTGGATGCAGAAGACGGCGCAGGCTTGGTTCACGGGCGGGCCGAGCGGCGGCGCCGACTCCGAGAAGTCGCCGTCCCTCCTCGCCGACTGGAACTCCTACGCCGCCGCCAGATCCGACGACGCCGCGTCCTCCTCCTCGACGGCCCTCGGCTTCGACCTCGAGGTCGCCGTCCGCACCGCCAATGACAAAGTCACCGGCACTTTTAGCGTGTGAGCGATTTTTTGTCGGGTGTTCTGAATCTGTTTGTTTGGAATTTGTAGAGTTGGGGGTGAAAATTAGGGCGTAATTATTGGTCTGTGTTTGGTTGTTTTACGATTATTTGGTCAGTGAATTTTTGGATTTGGGATGATGTAGTGGAGATTTTTTATAATTGTCCAGCTGTATAGATGTTTGATTCTGTGAATTTTTTCGTAGTTCATCAATTTTAGTGTTAGGGTGTTCAGAATCTGTTTGTTTTGGAATTTGTAGGGTTGGAGGTGAAAATTGGGGCGTAATTGTTGGTTTATGTTTGATTGTTTTAGGCTGATTGAAGTTTGATTGGTGATTGTTGGATTTGGGATGAATGGGTAGGGAATTTTTAGTATTATCGAACTATTTAGATATTTGATTTTGTGAGTTTTATATGTAGTTTATCAAATTTAGTGTTAGGGTGAGTGTGTTTGGAATGATTATACTGGTGCATCCCTTTGCCTGATATTTAGATTCATCCAACTCTATACATATGTGATTTTGTGAATTCCAACTGTTGGTGCATCGAATTTTGTGCTAGGGTCTGAATTTGAAATGATTATCTGTGGAAGCACTTTAGCTGTTTGAATGTTGCAGATTTTTTTTTTTGAATTATCCAGCTCAAAAGATATTTGAATCTGTGGATTCTGTATGTAGTTATTTCATCAATTTTTGTGTTAGGGTCTGACTTTGAAATGATTGTGTGCTTTACCTGATTGAAGGTTTATCTGTTCTTGGAATGATTATTATTCTGTTTGGTAATTTTAGTGTTATTGGGAAAGATTGGATTGGTGTGAGTTTGGACGTGAGTTAATGGAGCGGAGAAATTTTTGGATTATTCACCTCAGAATATATTTAATTGTATGAATTTCATTTGTTTTGCATCAATTATAGCGCTTAGGTTTGTGTTCGAAATGATAATGATTATCAGTGTAAAGCACTTTACAGAATTGAAGGTTGTTTTGGTAATGATTTCTTTTTTTGGTTGGTAATTTTGGGATTACTAGGGCAGATTGGTTTGGTGTGAGTTTTGGATGTCGTATGCTGAGAGGAGCATTTTTAGAATTATCCTCTTTCAAAGATAATAAAGTTTGCAAATCCCATTTGTAGTTCATCAATTCCATTTTTAGTTGAAAAAGAATTCCATTTGCAGTTCATCAATTTTAATGCCCGGTTTTTTTTTTAAATGATTATGTGTTTGACCCACCCTACCTGATTGAACATTGCTTCGGATTTTCCTTTCAATCATTATAAGCCTGCCTTGTAATTAAAATGGTATTTGCAAAGTTGCCAATTGGAGCTGTATGTATTATTGATCCTAAACTTTATTTGTATTCATATCACTCGGACTTTTAATTGATAGTGTGAGCATTTATTTGTGTTTTTGTTAGATTAATATGCATTTGATTGAACTTGTTTTCCCTCTCTGATCCTGTGAAAATCTTCTGGGCTGTTTATCATGAGAATGCAAACTGTAGCATAATCCAGTTTGAGAGCTTGAGCCCATAATTTTAAAGACCTCCATTGTCATATTTAGATTGAACATCATGGTTGATCATTTTTTTGATTACTAATTCATGTCACTTTTGTGTTACTATAGGGTTTCCAAAGGAGTGAAAGATTTACCAGGCAGTTTCCAGTCTGCCACCAGTAATGTCCCTTCTGGAAAGTCTCTGATGTACTTTGGGCTCCTCCTAGCAACTGGAATATTCTTTGTGTTCATTGCATTCACCTTGTTTCTTCCGGTCATGGTATTGATGCCTCAAAAGTTTGCCATCTGTTTTACCCTTGGTTGTATCTTCATTATTGGTTCATTTTTTGCACTCAAAGGCCCAAGGAATCAACTAGCTCACATGTCTACGAAAGGGGTGAGATTTGATTGTTATTCTATCATATGCTTGTGGGATGTTTTTTCCAGTTCTAAGAGCACAAATGTCTGTTAAGATCCGTCTTAACCTTGTGTTTAGATATGATTTAGTTGTAACACTTATAGGATACTCACTGTTGCTTAGCCCGATCAAACTAAAACTTATCGCACGTTGATAACAAGTTTATCAGAGAAAATTGGTATATAATTGTAATATTTTTTGTTTATTTGAAGTGGGAAAAAAAAGAAAGCCATAATGTGACTTCAGAAGTGGCTTTGGCAGTTGGTTTTCATTATTATAAGATTGAGTTGAGAAAGATTAGGAAGGCTATTATTATCCTTTTTATGGTTCTAATATATCCAATTCTAGATGGCATGACTAATGGGATTCTTTCTTTTGTTTTACCGTCCTAGTGGTAATTATTGTGTCTTCAATATTATTCCATCTTAAAATATTTATTGAGTTATCTGAAAAACCTTACAGGAACAATTCTTTCTTCTTTTTTTTTTGTGATGAAATTTATTCTAAATTGACCCCAATAACTTTCATTAATTAAATTGTTGAAAGTTGATCTTAGGCGACCTGATTTTTGGTATGCTTTTATTGAACTGCATGCTGCTGCTGGAAAGAGCTTGTTTTTTGGGAACTTTCCTGCACACTTGTGGATTCTGGAAAGAGAACTTAATATCTGATAAAATGGGTTAAAAAGATAGGTGGCTGAACTGGCCTATTCTTCAATATATTTTCAGTGTGGATTATAATGGTTGGCGTACCTTAAAAATCGAATTGAATTGTAGGCAGAAATAATTTTGCTTTTGTGCAAAGGGAAAGCTTGAGCCTGTGATGCTTCTGCCTGTGTGAACTACATTGTAGTCGGGTCTATAATGCTTCTTGTTGCTGTTGTGTCTTTATTTCAACTGAAAAGAATTTGAGTCTTGTATTAAGTTTAATGTAGCGGTTCTAATTAGCAATGGATAAGTTCTTTGTTTTTTTGCTGCATCTGCACATCTTTGTATGCTCTTTCTATTTCGTCGGGGAGGAAGGTAAAGATATATGAATGGTTCTAATGTGTTTTCCCCTGGCAGAGGCTTCCTTTTACGCTAGGATTTGTTGGAAGTATGGTGGGAACCATCTATGTGTCCATGGTGCTTCATAGTTACATCCTATCTGTGCTCTTCTTTGTATTGCAGGTATTGTGTTTAACATTCTTTAAGGGATTGCGTCAATTATTCTTTTGTGGTTGTCCACAGACTTTCATTTTATTAATCTACACGTGTCACTCTGTTTCATTATAGGTTCTCGCACTTTCATATTATGCAATCTCGTACTTCCCTGGAGGATCTGCTGGTCTAAAATTCCTCACTTCAACAATTACATCGTCGATATTGAGATGCTTTGGTAGATGATAGTACATACCAGAGTCACGAGTCACCCTTTTTTCCTATTAGTTGGGGCATTTTTTTTATTAATTATACCGTGCTGTTAAATTTTGTATGTGGCAGCTGGCTCTACCTTTTTTGGTGTTTACTAATAATTTTCCTTTGGATGAATTTGGCTACTTACATACTCTGCGTGCTTCATAATCTAGAACAAAAACAACATGAGTAGAAGCAGAACTTAAGACATGAAGTATTGCATTATTAGAGATAATTTTCTATCGGATGTGGTTTGTGAGCAGTTGTAATTGTTCATGTTGATATTAAACGCATTCTGGTCCATGACCAAGTTTCCAAAGCAAAAGATATTGTAACAATTACCAATGAATGAGGTGGTGTCAAAAGACAAATTATCCACTTTGATACTATCCTATCAGGTTATAAGCTATTCATTGCCTAGACAAACTTGGGATTTGAAATCCCATATGAGATTGGTTCTTGATGATTTCACCTTCTGTTCTAAGTATATAGGCTTTGTTTCATGATCTAATTAGCCTTGATCTTTTCTAATTACAATAATTCTCAATTTCTACATTGGTGAAGTGACATTATTCTTTGACCTTGTTATAGACTGTAAGTACGATATTCTTTTGTCGTCATATGCGAAGGTGATTCATGACGACAGTTTACTTGTTTGAAGTAGCAGCTGTGCTCATACCTTCTCCACTTTGACATTCTATTAACAAAACATGGATGGATAAGTTGAAAAGGAAAAAGCTACGCCGGCCCAGGAATTAGGGGGAGAAGTCTTGTTTTGTGAAGACAGCGATGAGGACGTTAATGGAGATTACTCATGGCAAATCCCCTTTGTCTAGCACAAGCTCCAGAAAGAAGGTTAAACTCTATATTTTGTTTTGTGTCTGCTCCATTGATTAGTTTTTCTGGGTCAGTTCAAGGTCAAGATTTTACACGAAACTGATTATTCATTTGCACCGCCATGCGTGCATTAGTTGTGTGCACTATATAAAATTAAATCTATTATATATATAATAAATCCAAAGTGAAGAGTTAGTGGTCGGCCCTAATTTACTTTATGAATTGTGTGTATATATATATATATATATATATATATATATATAATATAAGTTCACAACTTTATCCAGATATTAGCTTAATAATCAGCATTAAAACTACCCAGCAATCTCTTATAAGTGTAGTAGTCGTGCTGCTTATAAAGTGTAAAACATCAGGTTAAAATTATGTTTATACTTTAGCCTGAACATGTATACAGTTTGTATCATATGAAAGTACGGTGTACATAAAGATTATATTCCAGGATATAGTAATGATATACGAACACTCTATCCTGACCTATCGTTGTGAATGTAGCTAGTTACATAGAGATCTGCATATTAGCTGGCTTGTTTGGCAGCTTGATGTCTAGGTGAGGCACAAGAGAATATATATATATATATATATATGTATATATATATATATATGTATATATATATGTATATATATATATATACATATATATATATATATCAAGTGATCAAGTAACAAGACAAGATCTATGTCTATAAACTATGCTTCAAGCAAAAACCCTCTCTGGCTACTTCCTCTCATGTGCACCGGCCATGCATGCAATGCTAAATTCTTAGATATTGCACATTCAACATGAAATAACACATAAAATATATCTGGAACCACATGGTATGTGATAGTTATTTTCCTTGTTCTTGGGTTTTCCTAGCTGCTAACACTGGTGATGAGATGACCAGACTTGTACTCAATCCATGTTCTTGATTTGTTTTGCAAATTTTGATTTTAAGTTTTATAGATTAGGCCTACCATGAGAAGTTGTCATGATTGGAGGAGTTGGTCTTGTGATCTCCACTCGTGGAGAGGCCACCAATGTGGTAGATAAACAATTGAAATGAAGTTGAAAAAGAAATTAAGATATGGGTCTTGCTGTTCATGTACTGTGCCACAAAAGGCTTGATCACTGTTATATTTAAAGTGTTTATTTGGACATGATCAAATTTATTAAATTTGAAAGGAAAGTTTTTGGGTAAGGGGGTAACATGCATTGGGGTATCATATCATCTATCATATGTTTGTTAATAGAGAATGCCGGCTGGGTCTCTTCTTTTGATGTTGTCGTCTTTCTTATGCCCATTTCTTTCCATGTTTTATTCAGCACCTTTTTCCTGCCCATTTGCCACTTTTCGTAGGCATAGCTGCATAGATATACCTTACATGGGCAAATGCTTATTAGCATAGTTTAATAAATATGCATAAATATCTATATGATTATTGTCAATTTCATGAGAAATTTATGATTAAATGATAATATAATAGAGAATTTGCAAAAGTAAGAAGAAGATAATTTGTTATTCACATCTTACAAATATCATAATTTTAAAATTTCTTTTTAACATAAAATATTCCTCGGCTCCACTCCTATCACATTTTTTAATTGATTCTTATTGTTATGCAATAAAATTATAATTAAAAGATATTGTTTTTATTGAGCTAAATCTATATTTTAAAACTTTGTAAAATTATATGTTTATATGCTATTATCATATAATTTTCATTTGTCGAATATAATAAATATTATAAATAATTTGGGTCAGCTTAGAGT
>JAVDBV010017319.1:4366-14417 GCA_032619315.1 Piper longum
CCACCCCATCCCACCCCTTTCCCTATTGCCCCGTCCCATGGGGGGGAAGAAGCGGCGGCGGAAGCAGGAGATGCACCCAAGGAACAGGTACGCAGAGAACCCCCCCGACTTTGCTCAACTGGCCTCCCTCTACCCGACCTTCAAGCCGTTCGTCTTCTACGGCCCCGGCGGTTCCCCGCGAATCGATTGGACCGACTTCAATGCCACCCGCGAGCTCACCCGCGTTCTTCTCCACCATGACCACCACCTATCTTGGTATACATTCCATTGTTTGATCAATGGGTGGATTTTTATTCCGCCAGTGTTCCTTTGCTTTGTTATAAAAAGTTCAAAACTTTGTGTTGTTTACACTTTGAAGGTGGATTCCGGATGGTCAGCTCTGCCCCACGGTGCCCAACCGGTTAAATTACATACATTGGGTCCATGATCTTTTGTCCTCTACGATCATCCCGCCTCGGATCGACGACGGGATGGGGGATAGAGTGAGGGGACTCGACATTGGTGCGGGAGCTAATTGTATATATCCACTCCTTGGTGCTTCCCTCTTTGGATGGAGTTTCGTTGCTACCGGTAACAAACATCTCTCTCTACCTTTTCCTAGTTTTCTGGTTAAGTCTGAACTTAGTTGATTGAGTAGTTTTAATAAAATCTCCAGTATGAGTAGTTTCGAACTTATCATTGAAATTGGCTAAAATCTGTGTCATTGTGTTCTTCGTGCATTATTTGCGTCGATGACTGAATGTCCCGTAATGTTCATGCTTTCTGTTCATGTCATTGCCTGCTTGATGCAATTTTGGATACTTTAGTGGTTGAAAATTTTCCTGTTTATATATTGGATGTTCACATTTAAAGCGCGGCATATACTATTTCTCTGTTTATGTTTCATATATATATATATATATATATATATATATATATATATTAAAAAAATGTAGCTGATGGTTCTCTCTAGTTTGTCTTGAAATTGAAGGGAAAATATGTAATTATTTTGTACATGGCCGCAGATATGACAGCGGTGGCTCTGGAGTGGGCAAAGTGGAATGTTGAGAGTAATCCTCACGTATCTGATTTGATTGAAGTGAGGAAGGCAGATGGTGGTGATGATATGATGCTAGGGGGTGGAGATGGTTCCTCTGATGTTAAGGGCATAGTAGATACAGAAAAGGCTGAAGAACAGAACTCATTAGATGAAAATGTTGTAGATAATTACCGTGGCCCACCCATCCTGGTAGGTGTTGTGCAGAGTGATGAGAAATTTGACTTCTGCATGTGTAATCCTCCATTTTTTCAGAGTATGTCTGAGGCAGGACTTAACCCAAAAACATCTTGTGGTGGAACCTATGAAGAGATGATGTGTCCAGGAGGTGAGCGTGCATTTATTACTAGAATCATTGAAGATAGTGTGCTCCTAAAATGCTCCTTCCGGTAAGTTCTACAGTTAATCTGTTTCTGTTTCCAAGTCATTAGCCATTTGTAACATAAATAAATTGGATGACTTAGTCTGGAGTATTGTACTCAATATCTTTAGCTGGTTTACTTCAATGGTCGGGAAAAAGGCAAATCTAAAATATTTAGGAGCAAAGCTTCGTGAAGCTGGTGCCTGTATCGTGAAAACAACCGAATTTGTTCAAGGGAAGACTTGCAGATGGGGCATCGCTTGGACTTTTCTGAAGCCAGCCAAGAAGATGTTAACATCTCGCGTGTCTGAGAAGAGTGTTCAGTCCTTCATGCTTGAGGTGAGAATTAGGAAGACACTTTGTTGTCAATTGCTTAGTTGTAGCTTGAATAAGCTCATGCGTCTATCTCGCATTCCATACTTTCCACAATTAATCAAAAAGAAAATTAGTAGTCATTATTTTGCACCAAGAAGTGTGAATTTTAAAATTTGCTCATTCTATTAGTATTTGGATGTGCATACAAATCTTGTGCTACATTGATTGAGACTTGGTGGGAGGCAAAACGTCATGGTCTTCAGTTCCTATCTCTTTCTATGCTTCCACTTGACTTCTATGCTTTCTTTGAATCGAATAAAAAGCCTAAGGTGCTTGTTCTATCATTTGTTTTGATCATCCTTAAGACTGCTGTCTTTTAAAAATTCTAAATGTTGAACCTTATTGCGGGCAGCTATCTTGTTAGCACAAGTATTGATGGCGATTTTATAAGGGAGTACTAGTTTGTAAATTGATTCTGTTAGCTGCTTCAGGGTCTCCATTGTCAAGGTGTAGCCAGTCAAATATTGAAATTTATAGAGGAATTCTTTGTTGTTGCCGGTGCACAATGTAAAACAAACTCAGTATCCTTCGGCATTGATGTAAGCCACCATTATTTTGTAGGCACTGATCTATTATTTCACTTTATATTATGTTCTTAAGCGAAAATTTTGTTGTTTAGATCATTGCATCCTATGAAGTGTGTCGTGCAATTGCAAGAGATGCCATTAGAGAGTTTGCTGATGTTCTCAATTCATCCACACCCAATGAATTAAGATTCCACATAATGGTGATTAAGCTGCACCTCTATTTGATGAATTAGCTGTCTTTTCTTCTATTGGCTTCTTATTTTTAACTTGATATTTATGTATTTAGGTGTTTGAACAGGCTCCTGGCACATGTTTAGTGAGAGGATCATTGCGGTCTAAACAAAATCCATTCGCAGGTTTAACTACTTTAGTATTACGAGGATGTTTCTAATGGTGTCTTGCTGATGGTTCTATTCACTATGTGAGGGTTTTTGATCTGCATGTTAAATCCCAAAAAATAAGCTTGTAAGCTGCACTCAACCTGGTGTGCCATCATATTTTTCGTCATTGATACTCTTGTCTGAAATGATGAGTCCAATTTTTTGTTAACATAGATCCAAAATTACTTCTTGGATTATGGTTGATCTTTAACGTTACAGTGATTTTTTGTCTTCTTGTTGGCCGGGATTGATTTGCATGTGTTTTTATAATCGTCAGCTTAAGATATCTTTGATGCAGTGATTGTAGAGTTGACAATTAATTTGGAATTCGATTTCCCCCCTTTTTTTCTAGGAGCATTTGGATCATTCTTCCGTCAATTGGAGCTGACCTTGAGAGATGAATACGGGTGTTAATGAATATTGTGTGAAGTATTTTGATCTGTATCTCCGTTTCTGAGGTGGGCAAGGTTTGTCGGGTGCTTTAAATTTTAACCCAAGAATAAAGAAAGTCCTGTTTTCTCTGGCTTTCCAAAGTTCTGTAAAATGTAAAACTAATATGCATTAATATATTGTTGATTTTGTAATAATTTTTTTTTTACTCCAGAAGAATTCTATTTGAAAAATACTATTTAATTGTCTATGAAAGATTATTTTTCTTGAGTTAGACTTGGTAATTGAGTTTATTTAGGTTTGAGTTAAACTAGAACTAGCTTGATCTATGATTACTTATACTTTCCTTAGCATAATTCATTTAATAAAATTTTGTTTAGGATGTAAGAGTTCCAATTTTGTCATAGTAGTATTGCATAAATGTAGAGTAATCTTGTACTTAAAATTTACATTGTTATTTAAAATTAACTTGTGTTACGGGTGTATTTAGTGGATCATGGCATATATATTCATATTTCGTACTTATTATTTTTTTTGTAGATTAAACAAAATAATGTGTAACTAGACTATATGTTTGCAATATATTATGTTACAAAAAAAGCTTTTAAAATCATTATAGGAGAGTTATTATGATTAAAAATTATTTATTTAGCACCAGATGAAAATATTCTGAGAGGATCTCTCATGCACCACCTAGAAAATGAGGTGATGATTAGTGCATCCTAACCAGAGTCGGCCAAGCACATGCGACCAGCACAACCACGGCGGTGACGTTGTCGGCTGACACCAATCGACCAACCGGCATGTTTGTCGGTCGAATCTCACTTACCCGCCGACTAGTATGTTATTTATTACTTCTCGGTTCAATAATTTGATTTGCATTTTTGCGCTAACCAGTACTCCGTGGTCAGGTTTATTTGGTAATGAGCATTCACTCGTGACCATATTATACAATACATTAACATACATACCCTACTTTGGAAGGTCTCGACCGGGAAATTTTGTTCGTTCATGTGCCGATAAATGTCACTTTATTGGGAATTATTGATTTATGAGAGCCCGGCCACCATTTATCTCTTCAACTCAACAATATCATCTCACTTGCACTTTCACATTGTCCACCGAATTCATGAACTCCATTCTCAATCGTCATAAGCATGCTCAGAGTAAAGATAATTCACCAAATTTTCAGGGTAGGCAAAATATTTACTACATACAAAAAACAGAGGGACCACAAACCTGAATACAAAAAACGAGTAATTTATAGGGGCTTTCCTTCTTTCTCTCGAGTCTCAAGATCTTTTTGGACACCACATCATCAAATAATAAAAATAACAAATTACACTTTGAGGAGGATGAAAAAACCGCCATTCACGCCGATAATTATTCATGGCAAAACATGGTAACTTGTATATTACCGGCGAAAAATTTAGAGTAAACCTTTAAGTAGTAGAAGGAAAAGGAATGAACCAAAGACCCATCCTTTCACATGAATTAGATGCAAGAGTTAATCTCCGGGTTGTCTACCAGCGAATTACATGATCGATTCTTTGGAAGAAATGCGCCTACAACCAAACCAAACAACAATCAAAGCCCAAATCCCGATCCAAAGCTAAACATCAGGGAGAACTTCCCATCAATCAAGATTGCCCATCCTAATTCCATCAGATCGACGAACGAAAAAGGCCAATGAAACAGAGAAAAAAATCGGATATGGAGCCACAACCAAACTCAAGATATTGCCTTCTAGAAATTGGAATTTGGAAGTTAGAAAAGCGTGGTATCAAAATGTCCACCCCGGACATCAAAACTAATAACCCCTTCTATGTATTTACATTAAAAACCTCACAAACAATAATAGAAGTCTAAAAAAACAGAGAAAAAGAAGAGAGGAAACAAGGAATATCTCTCTCTCTCTCTCTCTACTTACAGAGACATAACAGCAGGTGGGGATGACGGGCATTGAACGGGGGCGGGGGCATTGACATAATAATTTATATAATTTTTATATAATTATTTATAAAAAATATAAAAATACTAAATATAATTATATTTTAATTGATAATTTTATATAATAATATAAGAAACTTAAGTAAAGACTTATATTATGAGTTTCAAAAACAAGGCCTTAACCTTAAAGTTCTATTAAAATTTAAAAAAATTCAACTAAATGACTCGACATAGGAGAAAGTAGATAAAATATCGCCTATATAGTCATAGGGTTAAAAACTCGGTGAAAACATAACTCATGGAGTAAAATAGAGATGAAGTAAAAGAGTCATACAGACTTAGATGACTTGAACTCCTCATCCTAACTCGAAGAATTCACTCCACGTGCCTTATCAAAGAGATGAAATTCAAATTATTATCGGATCACATTGGCATGTAAAACAATATAACACCTCGACACATGTACGACTTAAAAAAAATTTACTTACCTTAACTATTTTACTTAGTTGAGTGTGAACCAAGTAACCTTAGTTAGGGTTTGATGTTGCAAATACTCTTAGTGAAAAATCTCATACCTAGGGCTTCGTCATACAAATTTAATCATACAATTTTCAAATGGGTCAAATGATGTTCAAGTAGACTCAAATTTGAACCATTGGGCTTTAAAATGGTAAGGGGTTGGTGAAGAAATACTAGCTCATGGGCCAACATGTTAACAAGGCCCATTAAAGTTGGGCTAAGGTATTGGGAACGTTATTCTTCAGCTGCACACAAATTTTACTAAGTATCGTTCATGGGCTTTGAAACTTCAAATACAAAATCTACTTAGTATTGAGTTGGGTGTATTAACGAAATGCACTAAAATTTTAATATAGTATTATAGGGATAGAACCTAAAGTGTGAGTGAAATTTCATGCAATTCATCACCATTTGTTTGTGTCTATATTTTATATTTGGAGTTAGGGAAATAGCGTTTCACCTTGCATTCCTGTGTACTTTAAAAAATTGATCAAACTAACCACATAAAATAATTTTAAAATAAAAAAAACCTTGTTGGTTTCTAATCTATAATTAGTGAGGCTATCTATAATTTTTATAGATTTTATTAACATCTTTTAATTGGCTCACAACACAATAAAACTTAGCGCATAGAAGGGCACATAAACATCATAGGATACACACTAAAAACTTAGGAGTTCAGTTTATGTCCTTTAAGTAGTTATCTTAGTGCGTAAAATTTACATGAACAAACCTACACGTATATCAACCATCATACATAAGGTGGATATCATCAGTTGTAACACCCCAAATCCGACTTACTCACGAACTAAACTGGAATGTTATGAATATCCAATTAAGTCGGTCAACCCAAACGTAACCAGAATGAAACTACTCTTAGCGTCTTAAGATGGAAGATAATCATCACGATGTATGAATGAAATGCTCAAAACCTAATATGATACTACATGAATGTCTTATCAACCAAGTCACACTAAACCAATTAATCATGAAAAAAATTAATAATAAAATAAAATGGACAGAGTGTCCCCTTAAAGGACAATAAGAACCATGTCAGATCATATACAATATAAATATTTAATAAAACATTTATAGAATACTTTCATTCAACTATATAATTCATTTTTGAGTTAAGTCTTGACTCGACTGTTGATTTACATTTCATTTGCATGTCTGAACTGAGTTTTAACCTATCTGATCATTCTCATTCACATTTAAATTTCAAAACTGGATCTTCACCCTTGTGTTGTGCATGTTCAGTTTTCAAAAATATTTACTAAATAGAATTCACATCATGTCATTGATAGAAATTCTATTAACAATACATATGGCATGTCATTACATCAGTTTCACTATCACAATATAATAATAAAAAATACTAAATAATTTATCGTCTTACATGTGTGTGCAAGAGACATCACTGATCCTCCATCCAAGCTGGCGTATCCATCTTCTGATACTCATATATATATATATATATATATATATATATATATATATAGGGTGCTACTGCTATTACTGTACTGTTGATTATAATTAAGTGATCCTATTATCGAACACATTTGTAAAAAAATCTACTTTTCAAACCATATTTATAGTCTTACCCTGACTTATATTAACTAATTAGACGTTGTAAGTCAGGAGAAAATAGAAAAAAAAGGGAAGGTATATTAGGCTGCCTTGAGCTATGGATGGCTTCCTACGCAAATAAATGGGCTCATAGGATCCGCTGGGCTCAGATGTTCTGTAGTTGGGCTATTGGGCTCTTGATGAACGACTAAAAGACGGCCCATATTGCGCCGTTGAATGGTTTGATAAAAGGCTCACTGTAAAGCTTTTTATTGAAGAAATTTTTTTAAAATAATAATAATAATTGCGTGCTTCATTATTGAGGAGAGTCATAGAAAATAATATGCACTCCATCAATCAGCACAGTAACCTTAAAAAAGACAGAACATGTCTCTGATACTATGATTAGAACCTTAGCGTGCTGTGCAATAATTTATAAGAAAGTTCATCTTGGTTATATTTAAGACACATAAGATACTTGTATGTTTAAGGCGGATGATTGTTAACCTTTGCCATTACTAAGATTAGAGATCCAATTTAAGTGATAGGTTCTTCAAAATAAAGAATTGGTTCACTGTGAAAAATTTAGTTGGAGAGTTGTTGCACTTGCACAGAGCTGCTAGATAATATACCAAACCATGAACAATTTGGATTCCCAAACGTGGCACAATGCCAAGTTAGAATCAGATCATTTTATCCCAGCAACTTCTGATATTTGTCAATGGCATGTTTGGACTGCTGCACTTTGAGTAGGAGATGTTGGTTCTCCAAAAACAAGTGTTGGCTGCTGGATTAGAGGACCGGCAGCTGTTTAGAAGTGAGCTGCCGACAGATGAAAACTTAAAAAAATGGTTCTTTCTTTGAATTGCTCGGGGTCTCACATTGTTGCACAGGAACCATGAAATTTACCCGAGAGAACAGTTTTGCTGCAACATTTTTACATATTTGTGAATTGTGAGGGAGGTTTGTATGGCAGTCACATCTTGTGGGGACTTCATGAGAAAGCTGTACCTGTCTCTTTACCAACAGGGCAGGGCATTGCTATGCGAATATCCTGAGCGGCTTAGGGACACTTATTGCCCTGAATTTGAGAGCTTGCCTCTTTGTTTAATTAGAGTAATTTATTTTATTAATTTAAGAAAAATTGAAAAGCCGCACTCTTATAAAATGAAAAGAAAGAGGGAATTCAATTCACATTAAGTCTATGATTCTAATTAGGAGTTTAAAAATCATGTAATCATTACTTCATGTTTTTTTTAGTGGGTAAGTAATAGAAAGCAAAAATTTTGCACCAAAATGGTTTTTTCAGCACTTGATGTCTTCCTTAATCCGAATTTAAAAGTGACATATCAACTTATATCATCTCAAGTAGTTTTCTGTCACCAACCCCTTCCTTTGTTCTGATGATCACAACAAAATGCAAGAGCAAAAAAGTTTGATCAATTTTTTTGATATTGGTCTGTATCTAAAATCTAGACAATGAATAGTTTTACCCAAACACAAAGAAATCCCACAAGTCATGAAATTCGGCTCACTCCATTACTAATTTCCTTCAATGATTCAATCTCATTTAACCAGCTAGGTGCTGCCTTGATGATCACCTTCCTCATTGCTACTAACTTGGAAATTGAGGGGACAAATGCTGAAATCATAACTGGTGCATGACAAGATAGCATCACCTTCAAACAGAACTTTGCTGTCGGTTTGCAGTACATCCCGGTCAAGAGGTCCCCCACTCTCTGCCAAGTTCCAACTGTTTCACACTGGGAGGTAATATCATCTGCCAATGTTTCTTTCATGATCAATACTGTTGTTTGGTGTGCTTGAATCAAATGTAAAACGTTCACTTTTTGTCAATTGAGACATGATAAAGCCTGCTTTAGCTCCATACCACAGTAGGTAACAATAACATACCAGATTCCAGAGTTTGTTTCTTTTTACTGCTCAAAGTGGCACATTTGGCGAAGATTCTGGCATGGTAGCATTGGATTGGATGTGCAGAAAAGTCCCAATTTCACACTAAGATAAACGATCAATAAAACAAATGCTTTGATTGGCTTTGTGATCATATCATATGGGGAGCTTTCATTTCATGCTCTTGGGAGAGCTTAAATAACTCGTACCCAATTCATTCTTTAATGGAGTTCAATTGAGAAGGAAAGACGGATGCCAACCCAACAAGCTTCTCAGTCACAAAGTGCCGTCTCCAAGGAGCAAATGAGGAACAGGTTGACTGACATGAAGCTAACCAACCAATATAAAATCTTGAGAACAGTCTTTTCTTAATCATGCTAGTTTAGATGGTGAAGCATAAAGCATCAAAAGAGGCCATCCAAATAAATATCATTCTTGACAAAGATTACATTATCCTCTAACCCGTGCTGATGATACAATCAGCTGTTTACTTTTCTACCTAATTCTTCCACAATTAGGATGGCACAGACATCTCACTTACCACTGCCGACAAACTTTTAAATGAATGATTACAACTAGTGTTGCGTTAAAGAGGTTCGACAATGCACTTACTTCTTTCATCTAGCTCAGGATTGTCATTATTAAAATGTCTTGTAAAAATCCACAAATAATACCTCCAAACAACTTCATCAAACTGTCTTCCAGAATAATTCAGAACAGTGATCACGGCAGGATTAAAAGCAGAAGCAGAATTGAGCTGCTTCTTTCTGGCCAAGAGAAGATCAAGCAGGATCTCCAGATGCTCTGTCCTGGGAAGATCCTTGAACAAACTGCCAGTGAACTGTTTTTTTTTTTGGTGGGTTGCAGACTTGCAGAGCTGCCGCCAATCATCAGGGAAAGTCTGGAAAAGCAAGCTTGGCAGGTTAGAGGCAGAGGGAGGGGATTGACTGGGAAGGGGCACAAGATAGAGAATGCGATAGAACTTGCATGGAATTCCACTTGTACTGTCTCTCTCTCTCTCTCTCTCTCT
>JAVDBV010017447.1:0-17853 GCA_032619315.1 Piper longum
AAGGAAAGATATATATATATATATATATCTTTCCTTTCTTTGGTGGTGTTGGTACCATGTTCTTGTGTGGGGCGTCAATTTTTTAGGCCCTGCTAGCTGCTGCGACTGATTTGGCTAAAACTACTAACGCCAATGGTTCTGAGTCCAAGAATGGCATGAAATAAGCGATTATCGTGAGATTGCTTCTGAATTTTTATGCTTTTTTTCTATTTAATCAGTTTGTGAAAAAAGTCAAGAATTCACAAGTTGGCTGCTGTAGTATCCTTGTTATTATGGTCTTTATTTTGCAGCGTCTTGTCTTTATAGAGAAATGGCCACATAACACTCTTCAGTTTCATGCATGTTATGATGGTCTTGCCAGTTTTCTCAAGAGGCTCAAAATATACAAGTTGGCGGTAGTATTCCATGTTGTTGGAGACAACGTCTTTTCTTTCTTTCATGCATCTTCTATAGCATAATCTCTTTCTACTTTACTGGGTGTGTGATAGCTACGATCAATTTTGTTAAGGGCGAATATTCCACAATGTGTGTTGATTCAGGAAAATATCTTCTATGTACTCCTGTAACTAAATTTTATTTCCTCATAGGCGTTTGATGATCTCAATTTCACTCCGATTGTTATTATTTTCATTACCTACGATTTTATCCATCTCTTTATCATTATCTTCTTATCATGTACATTTTTTGAGGAACGACTTTTATTTCTTTTTTACCAGTTCTTCCATGTCTAATATTGCTTTTGATGTCTCATGAGCACATTAAAGTCTTGCTTCTGTTATATTTCCTATTTGCTCTTTCTTCCAATAACTGTGTGTTCTGTATATTTTCATTTGAACACCAAATTTTTGTATCCAGTATTTGACAAGTGAGATTTTTTCTACATCTGTCTTCTACTGGGATTTGTTTTAGGTGGCTACTTCTGTATTGAAATGGGATTCGTTGCTAGTATTTTTATTATTTGGGTGTGTGCTACTTGGCGTTTGGGTATCATCAATTATTGGTTCTAAACGAAAGAAGTGAGGCGGAACAATTCTGCTTTTTTTATCGTGGCTTAAACAGTGGAAATATGTTTTCTTCTACTCGTGATGGCATTGTACTCCACTTGAGTTGGTGATTAGTTACCAATGTTGTACCTTATTAATCAGGGAATCTGGAGAGTCAAGCAAAAGGAAGTCTTACTTACCTGCAGATAAGCAATTTTTGGTTACTAGAAATGGTGAGCATACCACTTGTCTTTTAGTCTTTTTTATTCCTTCTTTTGATTTTAAGTTGCAATTGTAGTGGGATCATGTTTTTCAATAATTGCGTTGGAGCCAATTATTGGAGTTCAGCAGTTATTCATCCTCTTCATTGTTGTTATATATCTTTTTACAGTGCCTTGTCTACGGAGGGCTATTTCTGTACAAGAAGAATATGAAGCTGGGGGCGGGGAAGTACTCCTTGAAGATGAAGACAATGATGGTTGGCTTGCTACACATGGAAAACCAAAGGGTATGCTCACCTGTCAATTGTATCTTTTAACCTTTAGGCGAATACTACAGTGATTTCTAACTCTTATTACTAGTTGTAATTTTTTGTTCTTTTGCATTTAATTTTTTAGAAACTAAGACTGATGATGTGGAGGACTTACCTTCCATGGAGATTTTGAAGATAAAGGAGGAAAAGGCTATTCAGTCCATTCCGTCTTATTTTGGTGGAGAGGAGGAAGAAGATATACCTGACATGGCAGAATATGATGACAGTGAAAACCTTGTGGAAATGGATGCTGTAAGCACTAATTCGATTATTGCTGCAGGAGTTGTGACATAGGTCTACCTATATTTCTTAACAGTTTGATAACTCCGATGAAGTGAAATTAAGTATGGACAACTTCACAAATTTTTTTGTTTGGCCCAAGAATTTTTTGGTTGTAGAAAGCTTGGGATAAGTATTTATTGTTTCCAATCATTGCCAATTTGTAGGATATTTTTAGCAGTAATGATTTTGGTTTTGCATTGGTGCAGGCAACACTCCAGTCAGGCTACTTTGTTGCACATGAACCTGATGATGAAAATATATTGCGAACTCGAACATATGATATTAGCATCACGTAAGTTATGATACTCATCTTTTGTGATCGATTTTATATTACCTTGTTAGTTTGACATTTATGTGGAAAAATAGAGATGTTCTTAATTATCTTTTTTTTAATATTAGTTTCATTTGTAATATTAGATTCATTTTTATGCTTTTTTTTTTTGTTGACACAGGTATGATAAATATTATCAAACACCTCGAGTATGGCTTACTGGATACGATGAGGTGTTAATCCTATTCTTAACTTTTTGTCCCATTTGATCCACTTTGTAGAATATTCTGGCATTTTGGTATAAAAGATATAAATAATTTTCATTTATAAAGCGAAAGCAAAAAAAAATTTGTGCTAATTTAGAAATATGAACAAATTTCAGAAATGGTGACATATTGTTATTGATTTGAGTGAACTTAATAAAATTAACAACTGATATTTCAGTTAATGATTCTGGTTTGAATTTTGCAGTCAAGAATGCCCTTGCAACCAGAGCTTGTACTTGAAGATGTAAGCCAGGACCATGCCCACAAAACGGTACATACCCAACCTGTGCTGCTTTCAATAATTATGGTCACCTTATTGGTATTTGAAGAGATATTGGTTGTTCCTTTTGATTGTTTTGTTGTGCCACTTAAAATTTTATATTGTTTAAATTGGTCATAACATTCTTTCTAGGGAAGCTTATGTATGGATACTACTCATCCCTTTTAATTGTTATGTTGTGTTGCCATTGAGTAATTTATTTTGCTTAAAAGGATTAAGTCTTAAACATTATTAGATCTTGGCCAGTTTTGAACAAAAATGAGCTTGTTCATCATCCATATCTTATATTTGGCTAGTTAGCTAACAGCTATGATGTTAACCCATCAATTGGTTGTTTTCTCAGTCAAATTGATGAGATAATTTATGTAGAAACAAATTGACGATGTTTAGTTCAGATGACTTGTGATGCAATCATTCAACTTTTAAAAGAGAAAATGAAATGAAGTTTTAAAATCATTCTATCATTTACTTTTTCCAATTTATTGAGAACCTTCAAGGGATGATACTTCAATATATCTTTTATGCAGAAACTTTGGAATTCAGTGTGCTTTTGTATATAATCATGACATTTTGATGAATTGAATTAAAATGAAGATCTATGGAATACTACTTGTTGAGTACATCTGTTGGAGGACTAAAACGCTATCCAACCCTTAGTGTGTATATTTTGATCCTTGTTATCTTCGCAGGTGACCATTGAGGATCATCCACATTTGTCTGGTAAACATGCATCTGTGCATCCTTGCCGACATGGGGCTGTTATGAAAAAAATAATTGACGGCATGATGACCAATCGTGAGGTTGAACCTGAAGTTGACAGGTAAATTTGCTATACCTTGTCTTGGCGTATTTGGTAGCTCGAAACCTGATAAACAATAGTCGTGAAGTTTACTACCTGATGGTTAATATGTGAAGAAAATCTTCGTTACATTGTTTTGTTACTGATTGTTTTAGGTATCTGTTTTTATTCCTAAAATTTGTTGCATCCGTAATCCCCACAATTGAGTATGATTACACGATGGACTTTGATCTTGGCAGCTCGAGCCATTGATTGCATTACTTACTGGTAATTTCTTAACTTATTGTATGGTTTTTGAATAAAATGATCTCATAGAACTTTTTTGGACCTAAATTTCTCAAGCTGTTATTCTGACATGTTGCAACGAACCTGCAACTGCGCAGAGAATAACGACGGCGTTACACTCTTTCCCTGGCGCTCTACTGTTGCTCATTCATCTTCTGTACATAGCCGTTGCAACCTGTCATTTTGACGAAGTCTGTATTCCTTCTACAGAACGGCTCCACAGGAACCCGATTGCTTTATCTTACATTTCTTGTTGCATACTGCATTTGTTATCTGCAAATTATTCTTGAACCTTCGAAAATTGCTCATTCGCTATCCACCTGCAATGTACATTGGTATGTGAATATATGAAACATCACTAGTTTGTTCAAATACTTCTCCCTGCTAGTTATTATTCATGTAAAAGGTCATATAACAATTCTCAGCAAAGGCCATGACCAACCTCTTTGTGACGTTAGGACCATGGAATTGACCTTCGAAGTATTTGCCAGAGAAGAAAAGTGTTTGTACTCCATACTATTATCAGCAACCTACGTTTCCGTTGAAAAAAAGAAAGTGGGGGCGCATACAAAATACTGGCTCTTCTGAAGGTATCGATCGCACTTTCGTCAACGTGATTAGAGAAATTTATGCAAAAGCTTTCTTGATAGATCTATGTTGTCCTTCAGTAGTACCTGCAAATGACGGAATGAGGGAAACGAATTTTCATAACATGAAAACAGAGAAAATGGCAGTTGTTCAATGATGGAGTGGAGGGAGGAGGGAGAAACAACGTAACGAAAATCTTGACTCAAGTCATAGTTGGAAAAATCAGAATCGATTCAATTAAATCAGTTCAAATCAATCTAATTAGTCATATATAATAATTTAATAGTGTATAATATAAATATATAAAATTAGATATTAATATCATTTTGATTTTATTGTATGTGTTATATTTTATAATATTTTTTCATATTTTTTAAATTTTTTTAAATTATTTAAAATTAATTATTATTTTTTATTCAAACCAGAGTCGAATCAACTTTTAATTATAAGAATGTCACCCCCGACCCTGCTCCTTCACCCCCGTCAGCAACCTGCCTCGCCTCCTTTCATCGGCCCTACCCGCCACCCCCTTCCTGTTGCACCGACCTGTCCTGCCGCCGGCCCCACCCCGCCCTACCTCCCCCTGTCGACCCCACCCCGTCCCCCCTCCTTGTGCCTTTGCCCAACCTTGCCATCCCTTTTCTGTCAGCCCTGACTGTCCCATGCGCATGAGTAGAGACAGACCAACGAAAGAGGCCAGAAGTAATGGGCGACGACAGAGGGAGTGGCATAGGCAGACGACCAGAGGGAAGGGGGGGCGGCGGCAGGGGGAGAGTAAAGATTATTTCCATCATTGTAAACTTTTAATTCATATTTTGCCCATGCATAATAATTTATTTAATAAAAGATTAAGGGGTATTTTAATAATTTATCCAAAGCCGAATCCATACCCGATTCAATGCAATTTTCAACCAAATTGTACCCGATCCAATTCAAATTGGCCAATTTCAGCCGATTTTGCCATCTATACTCCAAATAACGATGTATATTTTCTCAGTAAGCGCTCCACCCCATACCACTGTGAACGATCTGAGCCACTTTGATAGCCTATATGAGGCATGTGGAGAGAAGCTTCAAAATGAGAGGAACCATAGATATGTAAGAGATCAAGATTCATGTTTTGAAAAATAAACAAGTAGCAGTACAACAGCTTGTCATTTAAAAAGAATGTATATACCCGAATTCTGTGCTGCCGAGAAAGATGCCTTCAACAAGCATTGCTCCAAATGAGGAATGGAAATATTGCTTCTAGGCACTTTCTGGCGAGGATTATAAGATTGTACCACAGCTAATGCCACCCACAGTGGTGGAATATTTTCACAGTTGTTTCCCCTTTTGTTTTCTGTTACAGTATCCCACAACAAAATTTGATAGGTATAATTAATATACTACTACGAAATTGAGAATCAAGACAGCTTAACTCATGTTTCAGAGGCTTAAGAGAAAGACAGCATATGAAGGGTCTGAGTTAATGCACAAAAAGGCCAGCGATTCAATGTACCTTCAACTTCTATCAAATAGAAGTCGCCCAAGTGAAGATCTCCACATTCATGAGCTCGCTCATAAGCATCGGGCATCCTTGCTGAAAGATTTGACAATTCATCAAACATGCCACCATTGCCCCAACTACCAGAGTCATCTATGCAACTGTTGAAAAAGATAAAAGCCATTTAGAGGTATGCCTCACAATTGCATTAAAGCAGAGTAAACTATTCAAGGAAATGCAGGATGATCACTGATTAAGTTGGTTAACCAATGGGGATGACCAGACATACTATATCCCGCACAAGTAGCAGACTTATTTACCTGGAAACTACAGCAGGCTCAGAAGAACAAATACTAGAGGGTTTCGCACAATCACCGTAGACAAATTGGACAGCTCCCGAATCTGAAACCATGTCGCTATCAGGAATAGATATGGGAGGTTTGCCAGCTAATGACTCGTAGCCAAGGGCCTCCCATTTTGCCAATTTTTTTTCTCTACCTTGCTGTCGTCAACTTTAGGTTTTATGGTGATAATTTTGGTCAGGTTTCTTCTCCTTACCGGCTCTGAAATTACACTTTCTATTGATCCTGATGCTTCTTTCAACTTCTCAACCCAAGATCTATATGGCTCCTCATCAAGGTCAAGCTCACATTTACTTAAATCGAGCTGTGCAACAGTAGGATGATCCTCATGCAACAAGTTAGACGAGTTAATCTCAAACTTCCATTCATCCAAAACTGACGGCTCATAATTCCGCATTTGAAGTACCTTTTCAGTCATTGCTTCCAATTTTTCAAAGTTTACATTAGCTGCATCTTCTTCACAAATTGTGTTTGTAGGATCAAACATGTGGAAGCCAACAATGAGGGACCTCAAATTACCAAACTCACCATGCATATCCTTGCTTCCTCGGTGTAAGTTGTCCTCTTCCCCAATCACATTAAGGCTAAGCTGTAACTATTTCTCTGCTCTTCGCATAATAACCTAAATATAAAAGTTCACATAATTTACTGGTGGGAAACAAATTTTACTTTCAACGAGTTAATAATTACCACTCTTTCCTGAAAATGGTGATGTTATATCACCTCCTCGACAGTGCATACTGTTGCCAGTTCTATGGAAAAAACATGGTTTGTTTGGCCAATCCGATGAGCCCTCTGTAATGCCTATTTATCTATTTGAGGATTCCAATCTTGCTCATAAAATATAACCTATCACAAACATCCAAATGTTAATATGCATTGTAACATTTTCATGAGATAGACCTCAAACTTAAATATCATCAAAGGCCAAATTTATTCCAATATATGATCAGGAATAACGCTAAAATCAACTTACTGTATCAGCAGCACTAAGATTTAGACCAACTCCGCCAGTTCTTGTTGAAATCAAAAACACAAAAGCACGTTCTTTATTAATTGTTTCAGTTGATTTGTGGCTAAAGCCACGAAGTGCAGCAAACCGCTCTTCCTGCCCGTATGGACCCATCAAGTCTATCATATGTATGACCAAGAAAATCCTGAGATGGTCATAAAATGTTAATATGCATTGTAACATTTTCATGAGATAGACCTCAAACTTAAATATCATAAAAGACCAAATTTATTCCAATATATGATCAGGAATAACACTAAAATCAACTTAGTGTATCAGCAGCACTAAGATTTAGGTCAACTCCGCCAGTTCTTGTTGAAATAAAAAACACAAAAGCACGTTCTTCATTAATTGCTTATGTTGATTTGTGGCTACAGCCACAAAGTGCAACAAACCGCTCTTCTGCCCGTATGGATCCATCAAGTCTATCATATGTACAACCAAGGAAATCCTGAGATTATCATAAAAGTTTGTTAAATTTCCATATAGGCAGAAAGTTCTTTTTAACACAGTATGTAAAAAGATGTTTTTAAGAGCAGGTCAAAAGATATTACCAAAAACAAAACAAAAAAAAAAAGAGAAAGTCAAAACATGCTTTTCAGCTTTTGAAAACCTGAAGAATGTCTAGTGGGTGAGTCATCTGTGCAAACAGCAGAACACGATGTCCAGATGGATGAGGCCTTGGCAGAAAGTTCTTTTTAACACAGTAAGTAAAAAGATGTTTTTAAGAGCAAGTCAAAAGATGCTTTTCAGCTTTTGAGAACCTGAAGAATGTCTAGTGTGTGAATCATCTGTGCAAACAGCAGAACAAGATGTCCAGATGGATGAGGCCTTTGCAGAAGTTGGTCTAAAATAATAAGTTTACCACTTGCCTGCAGATAGGGTATGAAATGGACATAACTGTATATACAACGAAAATGTTGCCTTTCTCATATATATAAAGTTGATGGAAGTTTTAATGACCTGAGGAAGATGATCCCCGTCTTCATATGGTTCAGCTTCAATACCATTGAAAAGGTAAGGATGGCTACATGCTTTTCTGATCTGAATAACCTGACCAATATAGTATGCAAAATGGCTTCAATAACTCTGTCAAACATATATAAAGATATAGCTAGATGAATAAAAAAATCACTGATATGCAAATGGTCCATCTAAACTCTTGAAATTACAATGTTCTGCAGGGATTGATGACTAGATTAACCCAAAGAAGCAACCAGAAGTTCAGGTAGCTCCCTCTTCAAAATAGATAAATACACCTTTTGCAGTGACACTAGCGGGGGCATCCTATGTAGATAAACCAAATTAAAAAAAAAGGCCACTGAATAATTGACATCTAAGTTGGCTGAAAGCATAAAAAGAAAAGGTCAACAAGATTTTTGACATTCACCAAGGAAAATTCCAACACTGTGATCTCTGTAACAGGTGGCAGTGTGAGTGCTCCACTAGTAGTCAGCACTGACTTTGTTCTTCGTAGCATAAATGTGCTTACCACATATCTCAAAACTTAAAGTGCTTCATTTACTTCATCTCCTTCATAACCTACTCATAGGTGTTTCACAAAATTTCCTATCTTTCAGAAGTAAATTCAATTCTAAGGTTCAAGTTTAAAGACTGTAAATGATTATTTAATATCTTGTTCAAAATAATAACATGCTTAAATTTAAAACTTAACCGTTGATGAAGTTACAGCAGTTCAGAGAAAAACAGGAAAAAAAATATAAGGAAAATGCTTTCAGTCAGAATTATGACATTTGCTACCATTCTGTTCATGATTCAGATATCTTCACAAAGGCAAAAGGAAGTACCCGTGGAAAGATTTCCAACTTCCTTGCATGTAGATAGAAATTGTTCAATGGTACCAAAGACAAGAGGCATGCAAAAATGCAATAATGCCCAAAGTTCTGTCAGATTGTTCTGGATAGGTGTGCCTGTCAAAAGTAATCTCCTAGGCATTATGAATTTCTGTTCAAGCGTTTGATATAACACCTGCCAGACATCAAGAATCACAAACCACTTGTTTAGTTTACAACCTTCCGTTGCCAAAATCATCCACGACAGCACTTTTCGTTTCTATAAGAGGTTAATACCCTCTTACAGCCAACAAAAACAGATTCTTTATCTAGCCAATTCCCAAAAAACAAATTATCTAGCAAGCAGGTTGTCAAAATGTACTAATAAAATGATCCAGTTGACAAGGGGTGAAATTTCAAACAACTCAGCAAAGATATAGCTTGCAGTCTTCCCAAGCCCATCTAACAAAAACAAAACTCCAATCCATCAGCATTGCAGTACTACTTCAGACACCAAAAAGAAACCTACTTTGAATGTGATTCACCAGCCGACAACCCTAGAAGACCCTCACCTCATCTCCTACAAACACAAACACAAATTTTCTCTTTTTTACTTGAAATAAAAAAAAACAATCAATTCAAAAATGATCACAGTGAAACAAGCAATCAACCTCACCGAGAATCACATTGACGCAGGCGACAAACCTCCTCACAAGCCACGAAACGCCTTCGATCTGCTAGGGCTTGAAAACGGCCAACACGCCAACTTTATCCGGATCAAACAGCGGGTGGTCCTCCGCCGCCTCGCCTCCTGCAAGAACGACGCCGGCGGCGGCCTGGAGCCGCTGCAAGAGAGCGCCATTGCCGCACAAAGCCGTGGGGGTGGGTTCAGAAGGGAAGTTGGTAGGCTCGGAAGAGGGCGTAGAAGTGGGTGGAGGATGGTGCCGGCGGCATCTGGGATCGCCGGCGCCGACCGCCGGAGAAGGAAGAGGAGAAATGGCGCGCAATTTGTATGGGTCTTTGGTGGCACTTAACCTTGTCAAAATATAAGTATGAATATAAAACCATTTAAAATTGAAATATGTTAAAATGTTTTTTTAAAAAAACAATACAACTGGTGATTGGTTTGTTTTTTATATATTTTTTAATCAATTAACCGATTCAATTAATATCAATTGTTGAGTGAGTGGTACATCTTAAAACATAATAAAACATCACATATACATTCAAAGAAAATTAGTAACCTTAAAAAAATTATGTCATGGCGATTTAGGTCACACATTTAGTCTCGGTTCGACCTTTGGCATGTGGCTAGTGGTTTGTGACCTAGTCCACGCCCAATCCAAACCACTATCATTATCTGGTACTTATGGTTCACCCTACCATGCATCATCATCTAATACTTATAGTCCAGTTCCAAACCATCTCTAATAATAACTAAATTGCGCGATGATGGATAGTTTCAAATAAGGAATGAGGAGCTTTTGTTGAAGAGACGAGTAATAGCATGGAAATAAAATAAGTAGAAAATTAATAGAAGATAGTTTGATCGTGTGATTAGTGTTCGGGCGCGGGATCGTCCGCCCCGGGGTGACCGCGGTTCTTTCGTGATTCGATACGGTCCGGGTTTGAATGGTTCGGTGGGACCGAGGCGCCCTTGCCGCGTAAAGAGATAGTGCGATAAAATAAAATAATGCAAATACTATCACAAGCACCAAAACGACATACACGCAATTTTTATGTGGTTCCTTAGGGTTCAACTCGAATCCCTAAACCAGTCCACGGTGAGATTAGTACTCACAATCTACTATTTCTCCTCTGATTTTACAAGTTACACAAAATAGTGAATTTTTGCCGCCTTTAAATCAATTTGTGTGAGATCTTGACTCCAATGTCATGGTTCATCCCTTTCTAGTCTTTAAATTCTCAAAACAACCCTACCACTGTGTCCGGAGCATCCAAAAACGGTGGGGTAGTAAATTTTGCCTCGATCCGAGGTGTAGAAAGCCTTCAAATTATTTCCGAATCCTTAATAGACCGAACCGGACGGCTTCGGATTGGTTCAAACCAAATAAATGCTGGACCGGGCCGGGTGGCATGCGCACGATCTTTTTTCTCTCTGCGTGCACCTATCTACGGGTGGTGTACGGTGCACTAACTCCAATCCGGTAGCAGATGGGTCTCGAACGCAATCTTGGTCCGAGCCTGTTCGCGGGTCTGATCAATTAGTGGGCATATGGTATGGTCACGGATCTAACGGACAAGCGGACTCGGTGAAATAATTGGGCACGACAGATCCGCTTAGGTGTAAAACGGGAAACTTTGGAGTCGTCTTTTCCAGCGACGGCGGCAATTGAATCCGGTGGAAATCGACTCTGACTCGTAGATCACTGATCCAAATTCACGTCCATCACTTCTTCAGGGCCGGGAACGACCGGCGTTGGTTAGAAAAAGGCCGCGAAGGTCCGCCTTCGCTGCTGGTTTCCTCTGTTCTGTGTTCACCCTTGTCCGATGGGTCTCTTGCCGGTGTTTTCCAGGCGACCATGTTGACTAAATCCGGTGAAGATCACTTTGGGTTTGTAGAAAAGTTATCCCTCTTCACTTTGGTCATATTTTCGTGGCTGGTAACGAGTGGAGGTCGCCATCAAACGGTCGCGAAGATATGCTGTTTGCTGCTCTTCCTTACTCTTTTTCTGCCTTTTCCAATCGGCAGCTTACTGGCAGAATCCCGGAGACTGTAGCAACGGAATCCGGTGGAACTCCACCCTGGTCTAGAGATTGTTTCGTGGCCTTCACCTTAGACACTACTTCTGCTCAGGCAACGACCGAACTTTATTGGAAAACTGCCACGAAGCTGACCTTTCACTAATGTCTTCTGCTCTGTCTCCTCCCTTATCCGATGGGTGACTTCTTGAATTGTTTCTAGTGATGGTAGCTTCCGATTTCAGGAAAACTCGATTTTCGTTGGTATATCACCTCCCCGGCTTCAATTTGGATTCCACTTCTGGGTTGGGAATGACCTGTCCGAAAAATGGTTGCAAAATCTGGCTTTTGCTGTTGTTATTGCTCTGTATTTGGCTATCTTCTCCGATCAGATGGTTCTCTTGCTGGCTTCTTTCCGGCGACTGTAATGGCGTACTCCGGGAAAGCTCACTTTGGGTTTCGAGAACACTCATCCGTCTTCACATTCCACCTCATGGAGACTCCAGGAACGGCCTTCACTGATCGGAAAATGTCAACGAATTCTGTTGTTCGCTGTTGTTTTCCTCTGTCTTGTTCCCTGGTCGGACGGGCAAATTCCCGAATTGTTTCCGGCGACAAAGGCTACTAAATCCAATGGGACTCAACTCAGACCAGTATATCTCATTCCTAGCTTCACTTTAGGTACCACAACAGAGCCGGGAACGATCTGCGTTGGATTGAACACGACGGCTTCAAATAATTTCATATCTCTTTTTTCACTCTTTTTTTATCTCTTTTTTTTTCATCTGATGAGCTCTATTTATAGGTGTAGAGCTTCATCATAATTTCCACGATTCCCTTCCCTAAAATCCTCAACTTTCCCTATTTTACAAAACCAAGTATTGATTTGATTTTATTTGATAAGGCTCAAATTGACTTGATAAAACTCAAGTTCTTTGCTCAGTGGAGTGCTCTTCTATGGTTTTGTGTGGAGTTGTTCGTTTAAAGTCATATTCCCTGGTCGCGTTTGTCTACAACAATCCAATTCATACAAATACTTTGTAACAATTGAACTTAATAAGTATAAATTGATGAGCCTAATTATTTATTCAGAAATAGTTAACCAAAATTAAAGATTATAGTCATCGTCTATACTAATATATAGTTAGATCTTACCCTCAACATATATTACATAAAGTATTTCAGAGATATCACAAGTACATTGGTGATTAAAATTTTAAACTTAATAAAAATATATATGCATATTAATTAAACTTATCTTAGCAATGACATCTCACAAAATATTTCAGCTAGGAAGTCGTTATTTTAAATAATAAATCAAAATTTGGCTCACACAAATTAATCTAACGTAAATTTGTTTTCATTTGGAGTGGTTCAACCTAGGGCTGTTTAACCGATCTAAGTGATAGTCCAAAATTTGATTACTTATAAAGATATAAAATATTCAAATTTAAATATAATAATTTAATCCCTAAGCTATTTTTTTTAATTTAAATTTTGCCTTAAGTTAATGACAAAGATTAATTCTGATATATAAAATCTTATTTTAGTTGGTTTCAACTCGGCTCAAATCGAATCATGTAGCTTAATTTGTATAGTCATTTGCGAACCAACAATAAGATTTTGACATTGGGAAGACATAATTATAACCATAAAACAATGCTAGTAACCAATTTTCAGAAGCATTAAACAAGAAAGAAGTAACAGGTAGCAAAGAAAGCTAAAATTAATGTCAGAAGTTGCAAAATCTTTATGTACATGACATACGGATTATTAGTAAGTACAAAAACAACAACTATAAATTGGCTTTTATAAATGACATCATACTCTTATATTCCAACTTATGGCGCCAAAATCCAAATTCTGTTTGATTGGCAAATTAATTGGAAACGTTAAGCTCTCTGGACCCGACCCACAACCACCAGAAGAAGCACAACAACAGAAAGCATGTAGGAGGACTTGATCAGTGTGTCATGATCAAACCCATACCTTATCTTGGCTTTCTCAGATGGCTGAAAGAGATCATTTACCAGTTTCATAATCTTGCTTATGATGAACTCAGACATCTCCCTGGTAGTTTTCACCATCCACTTCCTAAAGGCCATTGCAGAGTTCTCTTCATAACCTTGAGCTGATTCTGTGTTCTCATGAACTGCAGTTTATAATAAGACAAATATTACAATCTTCACTTTGTATTTGTTTGCTAATTCACTATTAGTTTCAACTTCTTCAATTAAATTTGCATTTTATGATTAACATTGTGTTCTATACATGACCAAAAAATAAATTAAAACTCAAGCAGACCTGATCCAAGAAGTGACTCTTTTAGCTCTCTGACAGCTTCATTCCTCATGACTGCCTCCCAGACTGCTCTATCAGATGATAGAGAGACCACCATTCTCTTCGAGAAGAACATCCAGTGAGTATTAAAATTAGTAAAGAGTTCTCATGGAGAGATCATCATGATCAGAAGGAATTCTAAAGGCTTACCTGCACAGATGGATTAATCTGAAGCAAACGAAATGCATCAATGACAGTTCTGTAGTACCCATCATTCTGCAAAGCTATGGAACCATAGTAAAGCTGCAGTGCTGCAGGCTCAGTCCAATCTGAGTCCGACCCAGATGATGTTCCATGGCGCATTGAATCAATGGGACTTAAGGTTTGGACAGACCCATCTTGATTTGATGCAGGTGAATCTCTCCCATGGCTACTACTTCCAGAATATACGACCGCAGCAGCAACCCTGGGCGGAGAAAAGAGCATACAGGATGAAGTCCCTTCTATAAGAACCAAGAAATTCTCTATATTTACAAGTAAAGAGTTCATGCAATTGCAAATATTATCCATTTGGCTAAATTTTGTTAACCTCTCAATCAAGCTTTCTATAATCTATTCGCTGTAGACTGACAAAATTTTATCTTATTTGCTAAATCTAACACATAAACTAGAGTGCTAATGTTACGTTATTGTCAATTATAATGCAAAGAAACTATAATTTGATGCCCATATATAATTCTTTATCAAAATCGCCACCACAAAATCAAATTAAAACACAGACACAAACTCACACACAAAAAAGACCCACTTCAAATCTTCCTGCTTTACAAATATTGATGTTCACGATATAATGCATGAACGAAAGGAAGAGGGGGGAGGAAGTGTACGTATAATATACTTTCGAAGGGCGGCGACGGCGTCTTCTACCTCGTCCTGCGATGGCACCGGCCCCAACCCCAACCCTCCATACGCATGAACCGCTTCCTCCTCCACCTCAACCAACTCCGCCTCCTCCTCCTCCACTTGTAAGTACTCCCAGTCGTCCAGGTCGCGCACGGCCGGCAAGATGTTCCAAGTCGTAGGTGCCGCCGATACTGGAACAGCCAAGGAAGGCGAGGTAGAGGAGGGGAGGGAGAGTGCGGCGGTGGTGGTGGTGGTGGTGGGGTGGGACTTGGAGGAGGAGAGAGGGTGGATGCCGCCGACGCCGGCTCCGACGGCACGGCTGACTGAGCGGAGCATGCCGCCGCTGCCCATGGTGTCGCCGGCGGAGACGTGGAGATGGGAAGGAGATGTGATTGTGTGGTGCAAACACTCGCTCGCTATCCATGACATGAGATACTTTGGAAAGGCCATCTTATTAAAATATCTATTTTATTTTATGTGAAATATAATACGAAATTAAATGTTTTAATTCTTAAAAGAACGTTAAGGACAATTTATTTAAGAAAGTAGTTTATATAAAAAATAAATAAATAAGGCTCAAGCTCAAATCTTACAAACTATAAAGAATGAATTAATTGAGTGTCAATGAACTCTATTTAAAATAAGTAAGTTAAATTTGAGGTAAGTAAAACTTAGGGTGTCTAATGGTTGGGTTTGGGGTATTGTCTAAACCAAACCCACCATTTAAACTAAATTTATAAACCAAATCCAACTATTTATCAATAAGACAAAATTAAACCCTACTATTTATTAAGCGGATACTCATTTAACTATTCGAGCCACATGCTTGAAAAAAATAATAGTAATACAAGTTCTAAAAAATGAAGTTAAGTGAAAACATATTTTTAAAATGCAAATGAGATATTTGATAATTTTATCAATAAACGTTTGTTTTAAAAGATAATTATATATTAATCTTCATAATTAAAATTGTAATTTAGGAACTGGGTACGGGGTATTCACAACCCTATTACCAAATCCAACCATTCATAACCGGGTACTCGTTTCTCTAAAATCAAATTTTATTATTAATTATCCAAAACTTATCATTAGGGTTTGGTCGATTCAGGTTTTGCGGGTAGCCAACCCAATAGGTCCCCCAATAAAAATTATGTCTAATGAGGTATTTAGATTAGATATAGTTTGGATATTTTGTCTTTAGTTTTAAATCTTTTTGTTGGTTCCAAAACTCCCCAAGTCAATTCCATTATATCTTGTTAATAAATTTTATTATTGACTCCATGAGTTCTCCCAAGTTAAGTAAAAAATATTATAAAAACATATTATTTTCTTTTAATTTACTAAGATCATTATTTTAAAATAACATAAATCATGTGTTTATCAATTTCAAATGTGAAAAGAGTAATATCTCAAAATTTATATCTTTTGCTACTTTTGGGATTGAAAAATTATTATAAATTACTACGAGTCACTTTGGAGTCGACACCACTTTATAACCTTGCAGCGAGTTCGAGTTCAGAGAGTATACGTATACCTAGTTTGAACAAATAGTTGTATTTATATAATGGTGTCCAATCCACGTAGAAAATACACATACCTTCTAATAACCTTTATAAAATCCTACAAACCTGAATTTGAGTAGTTATGAAATATTAAAAAAAAAAGATTGGATCAAATCTTTTGGATAATGGTCGGATAAGGATCAAGCGTCCTATTCTTGCCAATAAAACGAATAAAAATACATTTTTTGGAGGTTGTAATGAAGTTGGAGGGGGAGGTAAAGTCCGCTGGTAAGAATTGTTGTTGTTGTCTGTTGTTTGTTGGGCGGGCGCAATCTTTGAAGGGCTTCTTGTGAGGGTTCGGTTGTTGCTGTTATTGATGGCAACGACCTGTTATTGTTGTTATTGTTGATGGGAATGGCCGGTGTGGGCAAAGATTGCATCTTTGACGGTCTTCCGTAGATGGTTATTGAGTGAATAGAAAGAGAGAATGGATGACAAAAGCAAGGACTAGAAGTAAAGTACAGGCAAGGTCGCCATTTTATTCATGTTCTCCGTTGGTTGGTGGATTAATCTGATCATGCACTTGCTATGTTGGAATTCCAGAGGGTGTAATAACCCCCGACTCGCCGTGCTTTCCGAAATCTGGTTATCCACTATTCGACTGCAAACCCGGATGAGTCATTCTAAAGGGCTAGAGGAGGTGAAAAGGGCAGCTCGATTTCAACAAACTGTGGTGCAGCAGAGTCGGGGAGTCGGGGTACAATTTGTGAAGGATGCTTTGAAACAATGGCATCTTGTTTGCTACAATTTGGACCATTCTCTGCTCAAAGTGCAATCAAATATTACAATCTTTGGCAAATTGTGCCTGCTCACAACTTTAGTCATGGTGTTGATCCTCATAAAGACTTGACTGCCTTTCTAAATCTTCGAGGGTGCTTTTGGAAGCAAAGCGCTTGCGACGATGCAATCATTCTTGGAGATAAGAATACAAAATATTTTTTTCACAAAGCCAATCGTAAGAGACGATGGTGTCGTTTATATTTTATACGCTATTTTGACGGCCGGGTGCTAGTTGGGCATGAAAGTATTGCTGCTGAATTTATTTCAGATTGGGGCACTTTCTTAAATGTGCATCCACTGGTTTAACACTTCCAGATTTGATGAAGTTCCTTCCTTTGTATTACTCTTGAGGATAATATTATGCTCACAACTTCCCCCTCAATGGACGAAGTCGAATATGTCGTCCGGTCTTTCAAAAATGGGAAAGCTCCCGGGTCCGATGGATTTACCATAGAATTCTTCAAATCCCCTTGGTCAGTAGTTCGGCATGAGGTGTACCCACGTAAAACCTAGGCCGCTGGCCCGATGGTTTTAGTTGCGATTCGCTTATGAACCAAGCCTATTGCTATATGTTTGGTTTTATTAACTGCATGTATGATATGAATGTATGGTAAGTAGTATACTAACTGTCACAGGTCTGATCTAGGGTCTTATTTTTCGCCCTAATCTTTCCCGTGCGGCGTGTT
>JAVDBV010017512.1:0-11674 GCA_032619315.1 Piper longum
TTTATGGCAAGGAGTGAAGCTAAAGGGGAGAAAAATCAGATTAATGCTTAAGAATAACAAGCTAGATGGAAGAGGATAATCAAATACTGTTGCATATAAACCTAAGAAACCGAAATGGAGAAACTGCATTTTATAGGCTAAACCAGTGATATACCTGCTGGACTCTTTAAACTTGTCCAAAATAAAGAACCAAAATTACAAGTAGCATGGTTATTCTAATAACATGCATAATCAACTACCTAATTCTAATATGCTCCTACATCATTTCCAAAAGCATTCTTGTGGCATATCTTTCATTTTTTCTGCTGCGTGGTTATAGAAAAAGTCATTCCCAGGGGGGTGTTGTAGAGAGATATTATATGTATTCTTTGTGTTGGAATAAAGAGGGATTGGGGCTGGTCCCAGAAGGCATATGGAGGTGATAAGGAAAGATATGGACACTTTGAGTGCATTGATATGGTTTATGAGAGGATAACGTGGAGGAAAAGAATCTCTAGCATTGAACTATAAGAAGAAGAAGAAGACAGTTATTGAAAAAAATCTAGGTTTTGATTACTGTGTTCATTGTACTAATGGATAAAATCATATTTTATAGACTCATGCCTTAACAGCTGTTGATCTTCTTCCAGATATTATATTTTGAGCAGGAGGAGAATGGTGGTTTAAGTCTTGTCTTGCAGGTAATGTGTTTTTTATGTGCATTCTGTTATATTTTGTTTTGCATTGCAGGTCTAGGGCTTTTGCTTTTATGCCAACGTCATTCATCTGTGAAACTGTTATAATGCTTTTGGGGCTTTTGGATGATGACATTATTCATGCACATTTTTTACGTTGTTCGTTGCAGATCCATTCAATAAGTTCTTTGGTATTGCCAAAGAGGCAACCTGTTGGCATGCTGGAACTTTGGATAAGATATATTTTGTGTTTATTTCTAGTATTTGTGAACAAAACTTCTTGTGAGTGTATGTAGTGTATATTGGCCTATTAATATGGTAATATCGAAATTTATCTGCATATGTAGACGAGTTGTGACCTAGATAAGTATTTTTGTTTTAGTCAATTTATCCCAAACACTCTGATTCAATATTCTTAGCGGTTTTATCATACCAGTTTGGTATGATTTAAGATGTTTTGATGTGCGTTTGAAAATAGGTAATTTGTAATATTTCTATTGCGAGATTTAATACTGTAATTTGTTTTGCCCTGCCCCTCTTCATTTTTGAGGCGGGGACTAGCTTATTCTCGTAAAATACCCATGTTTGTTATATTGGTAATTTTTTATCTCACTGTTATAGGAAGATGGTATGAAGACAGGAAAGGTTACATCTGCAGGAATGTATTTTCTTTGTTTCCCTGTTTACCGGTTGGACCAGGCAATTAATTCGGCAAGTGGTGCCACTATTATTAAGCTACAACTGCGTTGTCTTTTTGTTTTCTTTGATATATATTTATGAGAGGAAAGTTTGTTCAGATTGCAGTTACAAAGGATCCTGACACAGCTTTCTTCAAAAAATTGGATGGATTTCAGCCTTGTGAAATAACTGAACTCAAAGCAGGAACCCATGTTTTTGCTGTTTATGGTTGGTTTTTGTTTTTTTATTTTATACCAGTAGATTTAGCTTCATATACTTTTTCTACTTATGTGTAAGTATAAATGCGTTTTCAGGTGATAATTTCTTTAGAAGTGTGAGCTACACAATAGAAGCTTTATGTGCTGCACCATATGCAGAAGAGAAGAATAAGCTTCGGGCAGTAGAAGAGCAGTTGCTCACAAAGAGGGCAGAGTTATCGAAATTTGAAACAGAATATAGGGAGGCAAGTAGTTTTGAATTTTCATGTTGCTGCGCGGAGTTTTGTTTTGTTTCTGTTATACATCTGGATTCCTTTTTAGGTATTGGCACAGTTCACTGAGATGACAAATAGATATGCCCAAGAAATGAGAGCAGTAAGATTCATTTTTTTATGTGGACGTTTCAATTCTTGGGCAAGGTGTTGGATCAAATGATTTATATATTCTTCAACTTGTTTCTTATTTAGATAGATGAGTTGCTCAAGGAAAGAGAAGCTATTCATGCATCATACTCGATCAACCCTCCCCTGAAGCGCAGCACTAGTGGTGGAAAGATTAAGTTACCATCTTTTAAGGAGTCTAAGAAGGATGAAGGACGACAAAAAAGAGAAAAGAAGCCTGTGACGAGAGAAAGACAAAGGAAGAAAAGATGGTATAATATCCCTTTGAAGGTTGAAAAGAAGAAACCTTGCTGAAGCTGATGATTAAAATTTCAGTAAGTCTCAAGTTGATCACGTGCCATATTTGCTACTTTTAGATAGATATTTTACCTTCAAATTTTTTTTACGAAATATCATCAAGCCTCGCTTCGGTGTAAGTTGCTGGTGTATGTAATTCCAACCTGACAGTATGTTCTGTGTAATCTTGTATTTGCAAGTTCTTAAGGCAAGATATATGTTTCTGTTTGTTCAGTCTCTAGTTTTTGTCAGAAATTAGTCGTGTTAAAAAGGAACTAATTGCTTGATCATTTTTTTGGCGTAGGCTAATTTCACCCTACTAAATCTGCCCTTTAGACGTTCTGGGATACAGGTGCAGAGGCACTGGCTTGAACCAAATTTGTAGTAGTGAAGTGCAAGAACGTTGCCAAAATTATGAGATGTGAAGCCCAGGTCTTACGACATCGTAATTTTCAACGGCGAAAGAGGTAGAAACGTGGGTAAAGCGACAAGGAATGCGCCGCATTCATAGGAAAACACTGAACTAAGCGATATTTTTTTCACAACACACTGCGCGGCACGAGGTTTTTTTCTTTCCCCAAAGCATAGCAGTGTGTTTCGAAAAGAGAAAAGGCCCCATTAAAGAAAAAAAATGAACGAGCTTTTCACCTTTCCTTTTTTTGTTCTTATTCTTTCACCTATATTCAAAGGGTAGTCGGGGACAATAGACCCTTAATTCGGAAAGAAAATATATGATTAAATTGCGAGAAGTTTGTTAAGAACTTCAAACGCCACCGACCGTTTGAAATATGGTCTTTGATATTTGTGATTATGACTGTTAATTGAGCGAGTCAGTTTATGAGTATTTGGCATTCGACTCGATTTGACTTAACTTAAAATTTTACATTTAAATGTTCGAACTCAAACTCAAATCTTACGAGTCGAGTTTGAGCAAAACCGTATTCGACTCAACTCGACTCGATTATAACTCAAATAGGACTCGAACTCGACTTTATAAAATAATATAATAATATAATTTTTATATTATATATATATATATATTATATAATATACTAATAAGTTTAATTATAACAGTTATATTTATTTATCTACAATAAATTAATAAAGAAATGAGATAATTAAGATGATAGGTATTCAAGTTCTTAACTTTTGGAGAAGGTTGTGAGTTTAAATCACGCCAACTTTTAATCGAACTAATTTTGAGCTCACAAATGAGCTGAGTTCTAAGTCGAGCTTAAATAAATTAAACAATTTAAATTTATTTGAGTTAAATCGAGCTTGAACACACAAAAAATATTTAAGCCGAACTTATATATATATATATATATATATATATGTTCAAAACTCGTTCAATTTCGAATTAAATTTAAACGAAATTCAAATTATTCGAGCCGGGCTCGAACATTGTTCTCGTTTAACACCCCTATCTGCCTCCACATCAAACTTTTTTCCTCCACCTGCTAACAACACCCTAGAGGAAGAGCTGCTTATAAAAGCCTTTGTTAAAGCCTGTATTTCATGTCTTATTTTCCATAATGAATGAAAGGAATTTCTTATTCATTCGCTCTTTTGAAGCGATGTCAAATTCTCACCCGAGGCTCGATCCACCCCTTCAATAAGTAACAGAACTAGACTACTTGTCACTACTAGTCGACTTTTTATCTCTCGCATCATCACCGACAACTCACGAGCAACCCGCATGTGGTTGGCAACGTCAAGTCGCCGTCTTATTTCTAAACAAGATGCACTTGCCTCGGGGTGGCCAATTAATAATGAAGCTTAAACGCAGCCATTTCACAACAACGGCACAAACGCTTGCTCGAAAAATCAGAAAAAGTAAACACGATTTATGGTTTATTAAAACGAAATCAAATTGAGGAAAGTTAAGCGAGTACTACTGCCAACTCTTAATTCAGATGACTCCAACGAGCCAACAACACATTTCGGTCAGAGCTTTTAATGCATCTATCGTTTTGTTTGAGCTATCAACCACTAAGGACGCAGAATAAGTATACTCATGAAAATGAATAATAATAATAATAATAATAATAATAATAATAATAATAATATTGATAATAATAATAATATTAAAGGATTAGTTCACTGCAATAATCTCGCCGATGACGTTTACACAAAAAAAGAGTCATAACACCTGTCCGTCGCAAATATAACCAGAAGCCCAATTCATATCCAGTACAGTCAACTAGTCAGAAAGCTAAATGAGCTTTTGCAAATCGCCAGATAAAAAAATTGCAGCACTAAATAAGCTTTTGCTTAGAATTAAGGGAGAGCTGAGAGCAGCAGGAGTGCTGATATTTTTGCAGAAGGGAAACTTGGAAGAGTTTGTCGAACAAGGTGGTCTCATTTCAATATTGAGGTATAATCACATTTTCACTTGTAAGTTTAAACATTATGGTCGAGAAGTAGAAAGATCGAATCAATCAACGGAAAACAAAAGCCAAGATGGAAATCCGCTCTACATCTCTACACCATCATCACTGCCCATGGGTGACTCTTGCAGCTGCGGGCTAAGGTATAAAGCCATAATGCGTATCTCATTCAGAAGTTGAAGGTGTCGCAGCGGGATCTGATCTCGCCTCCGAGCCCCGTCTTCACCTGGTACACGCTAAGCTTCTCCATGGCGCGGGCAAAGGCGTCAAAGAAGGTTGTCTGGTTGGCGGCGTAGAGGAGGACAAAGGGTCGGGTCCTGGAGTCGGAGTAGAGTGCGGAGTCGGAGGGAAGGATGCCCAGTCCTCTGGGCAGGTTCTGGTAGTACCGGTTGTCGAACTTGCCCGGCGTCATCACGTCATTGAAGACGGACATGGTGGGATCTTTGAGGTAGTTGGCGCAGGCCTTTTGCAAGGCCTGGGCGAACCCCGGGTTGAACGACGGATCGGTGGGTTGACCGGGACCGTAGTTGTAAATACGGGAGGCGAACTCTTTGCAGTGGGAGAAGCCGATGGTGTGAGCGCCGGAGAGCGCCACCATCTCTTGCACCGTGAACCCTTTCTGGGCGAACAGGGAGATCATCTGGGACATGGGCATTTTGGCGGTGGGGATGTTGGTCGTGCCCACCCGGTAGGCGCTAGAGACGAGGCCGTCCTTGCGGCCAAGCCGGACGGAGTAGTAAGGGCCACCGGCCATCTTGACCAGGTTGCGGGTGGCGAGGGCGAGGATGTCGGCGCAGGAGACGACGCCCGGGCAGTCCAGCTCGAGGGCGGCCTTGGCTCGGACGACGACGTCAAAGCCGTCGCCAGGGAGGGAGAGGTTGATGTCGGCGTCGCGCTCGGCCTTCTGGCTGGGGGTGGACGAGATGAGTACGGAGGCGTCGCAGCCCTCGACGAAGCAGTCGTGGAAGAAGAGCCGGAGGGCGGCGCCGGCGGTGGTGGGGCTGGCGATCTGCTTGTTGATCACCGTCTCTCGCACGATCTCCTCCATCCTTGGGCAGCTCCTCTTGTAGTAGTCGAGGGAGAGCCGGGCATGGGCGCCGACGATGCATATATCCAACACCAGTACAAGACAGAGCAGCACCTCTGCTACTAATGTGGGCAAGTTCAACAATGGCTTGGAAGCCATTGATGGATTCCCTACTGATTAACGATAAAAACTCACAAAAAAGCTGGACTCTTTCTCAACTTGAAGAAAAAAGCAGCACCCCAATATGCCACTAAGGTGGGGAAGAGCAGGAGGGAGGGGGGGAGCGTTTTTAGCCTTTAGAGGAGAGGAGGAAGGGGCAGGTTTTACAAAGGTATTTTTTTTAACAGAGGTATTAGGGGAGAGGGTGGTGTAGAATGTGGATGGAGGAGTTTCGTAGGGCGAAAAAAGCACCTATTTTTATTTCTATACACGGTATATATACCTGTTTCCTCTCTATTCTGATCTACTCCTTTCTTTCAAGCCAGCTATTTACAATTTTAGACTTGATATTTGATCTTTAAAATTTGGGTTTTTTCACAACTCAGATTGGGCTTTCCATTTGATAAAAAAAAGTGATTGTGTTTTTCATTAAACAAAAGAAAACTTTGGGTTTTAGATTTTGGACCGGCAAAAAGAAAAATCTTTTTTTTTTCTTCTTCGTGATTATTATGGTTTTGTTTGGTTATGGAGTATGGAGTATGGAGGGAAATAAAAGCCGAGTGGACTGCGGCGGAAGCACGTGGAGTGTGGGGTGGAGGAGCATAGCAGAGCTCTTATCAGTCCTCAGTTGGCATTATTACCCATTTTCTTCGTAGACTTTTTTTAAAGAATAGAGAAATACCTACCGCATTGTGTTTAAAATAAAATGATTAGAAAATTACATACTAGGGGCTGCATTGTGCTAAAAAGAAAATTTTGGAATCAATCTGAGCTGGACTGCGCCTGGAAGACGCCGCAGATTGAGTAATTGGGAACCGATATTTACGATGGATGTCAAATGTGACCAACAGATATTGTTTGCGTACTATGTCTGATGTATCCCAAGAGAAATCGTGCTGTAACTACGGTTTAGTCTTCGTGGTTGTTTTTCAATCTTTTTGTTTTCTATTTAGACTCCACGTTAAGAGAAAATAAATACTAACCTACCAACTCGATCTAACTACTTATCCGTCCATCCATCTTTGTGAAATTTTGTTCTCAAATCTCAAAATTTATTTCCTTAGTCCATGGGTTTAATGTACGATAGGGAACTAATCCACGTAACCTAATAAAATTTTTTTCATAAAATTCTTTTCACAAATAACTTATAGCTCTAACACAAGATGTATCAGCAGATATTTTTATATCAACAACAATCAAATTTAGTCATTAATGTAGGTTTAATATCGATGCAACTCGAATACAAACTAGGTTTAATATCTTTTTAAACTTGTTAAGACGAATTGAATATTTATAGACACACTTTCATTAATAATCAAATTTTAAGTTAATAAGTATACGAGAGAAGATTATTTACAAAGATCTTAAAGTACTGCTCTTAGATGGCCTTATTCAAAAAACCAATATTTGGATGGAAAACAAAAAACATCCGACAGTTTTTGAACTAACAAACAGATGATTTGTTTCTTTTCTTCATTAATTTTGATTAGTATTGCTTGCCCATTTACATTTCCCTGACATGATAGAAGTGAAGGTGTTGAAGTGATTCATGCCGGGTGGGCTCTCATCATGTGGGGGAAATTTCACCAAACTCGCACTCGCGTCGTAGCTGTATGCGATTATTGAATTGCTTTTCTGCACAACTTATTAATTAATGTGCTCTAATTGCCTGGCAAGTAGTACGTTTGAACTTTTTAAAGAAAACCTTGTGGCATATGACCAGCTTAGAAAAGCAGAATCAGAATACGGAGCAAGCTAACAATTGCGAATGAAATTAGTAATCCTTTTTTTTATAGAGTAAAATTACTAGTCCGTTGCCGATAGAGGTTAGATCTCTACCAAACAAAAACAAAAAGCAGCTTGAGATGAGTTATGAGTTGAAGAACAAAAAGATGAGGACGACGGGATGAAGAAGGCGAAGGAATTATTCCTTCTACAATGAGATGGAGCACATGCAAAGGGCCCGCCTCAGCTTTGTTCCATTTCCACCTTTTCCAGCATTTCCTTTTTTCCCAGCAGGCAACAACACAGCGATCGACTACCATCAAGTTTCACTTTTTTGAGTATTTATAACAATGAAAAAATTAAGATGAATTACACATTATATAGGTTATACGAGATATATTTCTAGTTTGAACTTTTCTAATAAGTCCTACATAATAAAATTTATATATATTAGAAGTATTATTAAGAACTCGAAACTCACATTTGATTCAACATGTCATAGAAGAGTCAATTCCAAACCGACTCGGAGTCATTTATATTAAAATTTTAGTTATATAAATACATAATTGTATCAAATTAATATATATTAGTCTTTTGATACTTGAAATTTATAAATATATAATGAGAAAATTTTATATAAGCTATATATTTAATTTAAACCTTTTTTAGTAATTTCATAAAGTAATGCTTATATATATTAAAATCGGGTGTCAAAGTAAGAGGTTGATAAAATTTTATTTTTTAATATCATTATTACCTATTTTAAATTTTTAAAGATGCACAAGTTAATAAATATTTTGAAATTAATTTTTTGATTATAACTATTTTGATAATTAAGATGAAAGAGTTAAAAACATTAGATTGTGTTGAAATTTTATAATTAACCTTATTACTTAATATTTTATTTATCTATCTAATTTTTGAATTATTGGATTTATTAAATTTCTCAAATAAAAGGTATAGCTAATATAAGCTATATAAGGTGTAGCTTATGTACAAAGAGCATGTCTGTATATGATTTATAATACTTAAAAATATTAATTTAGCTAATCTAAAAAAATAATATGTTTTAATAAATTTTGTAACTTGATTTGCGGAGTCAATTGTAAAATTAGTAAGTACGGAGGCATCCATTGAGTTTGACTCGGCAAACTATAAAGTAAAGTTGACTTGGGGAATTTTTAGAGTAAAATAAAAGTTTTAAAACTATGATTGAAAGTTGAGTAAACAAATAAAATTTTGAAATACTTATCTTTTTAAGATATCAATATGACCTACAATTAAATTTTCTAAAAATGTACTTGTTTAAAAGTATTTTAAAATTAATTTTTATTATAATTATTTTGATAATTAAAATGAAAAATTGTTGTAAATATTATAATAATTTGAAAATTTATAACTACTATAATTATTTATTTTAAATTTATTTATGTAGATTTTAGGTAGTAAGATCCACTAAATTGCTTTAAATAGAAGTTGTAGCTCATATAAGCTACACGAGCAATAGTTCAACAATTAAATAGAGATTATTGTTGATTACTGTCGTTGTTGGTTCACAAGCATTGTTGTTCGCCCTTTTCTTCTGCAAGGCTAGGAATATCTTATATTTGAAAAAAGATCCCATTTCACTAGACACTTAAAGAAAATGTGTATAAAAATGAGTATAAGTATTCAGGTGAAGGTGAAGTTCTCACAGTATTAAAAAATACTATTATTTTAAAGAATGCTACCAATTTTGTAACCTATATGTTTTGAATGGTGTTAATATTATAGAAATCACAAGGGTTTCTTCATTATCCCCATCATACTGAGATGATGCCCAGTTACGGTACGTGAGAGTTAGACAAATGAGAGATTGTGGCATGACTGAACTAAGTAAGGTCTTTTATGTAAATAAAGTACTGATAAAATTGATTTATATAAACATTACTTTTTGTAAAGAAAAAGAGTAAACTTTGATTGAAGTATTTACATAACCAAAGGCACTTTTGATTATATCCATTCTTACCTTTGAAGACCTTTCCATGCAGCTTTAAAAAGGTGCAACAACTTATGAACTTACTTTTATTGATGATTATTGACTATATGTTTGGGTTATTTTCTTAAACATAAAAATGATTTCTTTTCAACTTTTAAGACATTAAAAACAATGATTGAAATTAGATAGTCAAGAAAATCAAGTGACTTAGAATTGGTAATGGTTTTAGAGTTTTTTGTAAAAAACTTTAACAAGTTTTCTGAAAATAATGGCATTGTTAGCATCGCATAGACGAAGCAATGTAATAGAGTGGATGAATAAGATTGATGAATATGATTGTTTTAGAGAGAGCTCAATGTGTAAAATTTGTGCCTCCGATCCGGTGTTTTATGTGTTGGCGAGTTCAATGATTAAATAACATACAGAACAATCTTTCCACAAATAGATATGCGTTATGAGATTGGTCGGGCTTTGTGTGTTTCCAAGGTTGTGTCGTACAATACACAAGTATTAAGCATTGAAAATATTATAACAAGTAATGACTAATATAATAATCCAACTCTCATGAATCATAACAGGTTCCACTACTAATAATATATAACCAAGTAATCATATGCTAAAAGTCCAAAAAGAATAACTAATATTATTTAACTAGAAGTCCAATTATAGAGTTCGTGCCAATGTCTCCTCCAAAAGATTGTACCTAGTAGTTGTTATTTGTGGAGGCAATTTTACATTAATAATGGAACCAGTAAGTACGTATAACAATAATGAACAAATAAGAGGCATCACAAGTATTAGTTTATACCAACTCCTGTTCCAATAGACCAGCCGATCTGTTGAGAGAATTCACCATCTATGATCGTAAACAATGTCCTTTCAATCACGGGGAGATAGTACACTTATTCCCCGCTAGACTCTGGTGTCCAAGTGCGTATTGAGCTAAGTCGATTCATAATTCTCTAAACTTATTTTGTTTTGGGATGAGCCTTACACCCCTGGCCATATCTTAATCAAGTAAGTAGTGCCACCGATGTCTACACTTACACCAATGCCAAAAACTATACCTCGCACCTAGTTAATTAGCAGTTACCTATGCTAATTAAATATCATACAATCTATGCGTGCCTTTTAGACCTCAGTTCTTCTCTTGAACTAGATGGTGAGCAATCTCCTAAAATAAATTATATATGATTATGGATATTAGATTAATTACATGTGATACAATGATATGGAATGCATGCACAATCAATTATCGATATACACATATTCATCGTTGAGCATTATTTACTCAATGAGGGCATATGTAACATATCAACTCACAACATCATCACATAATCATAATTAAAGCATTAAACATCATTAACTACTTTAATTTCTTAATTAAGAAACACTGAAACTACTCGGGTGCTCATGGAACACCTCAATTCAACCCAAAAAACAGACTAAATCTTGATGTTATAATTTGAAAAACTATTCGTTTAACCACAAGCGTACAAAATTTATAGAAGTAGATCTCAACCTTCAAGGAGGCTTAAGATGGCAACCTTACAAAGTGTTCAAACAATGCATGTTGATCATACTTAGGAAGAGTTACACTCACGGCTCCTCATATGAGCTCTATGAGTCACAAGAGAAGCAGCACCTTCTCGACAACTAAGAGGGTGAATTTATAGATGCAAAGATCACTCTGAGCTACATAAAGGCAACAACCCCAATTCAGCTAAGAGGATGAGCTTTTAATAATGTGAATGTATGATCTCATTCTTATACTTAGTTTCGACCTTTGAGTTAGGTATCATATTCTTAAATTGTAAAGACCCGGAAAAAAAAATTGACACGGTAGGATCGAACGTTGGAAATTAATATTTCCATTTAAATTATTTACCCGGTTGATTATTAATTACCCAGTCAAGTGTAAGGTATTATTTAACCAGTTAAGTATCATTTAACCCGTTAAGTGAACCATATTACTTACCCGTTTAACTGGTTAAGTGAACCATCCCATTTAACCGTTTAAACTAGTTAAGTGAACTATATCAATTACCCATTTACCCAGCTAAGGGAAACACGGGCAAAGTGTGTTTTTACATACCCTAGCCATCATTTCATTATATAAGGAGAATGGGGGGGGGGGGGGGGGGGCAT
>JAVDBV010017528.1:3335-18805 GCA_032619315.1 Piper longum
ATATAGAAAAAAAAAATAAAAGTTTTTTTTATATTTTAAAATTTAAAATATTATTTTTATTTAATAAATAATTAATTATATTATTAAAATTCTCTTAATTAGTATTATATTTTATTAAATTTTTAAAATTTAGTTTGTATATATTTTAAAGTTATAAAAAGATAATTGATGGATAGAAATTTTAAAGTAATTTTTGATATAAAAATATAATTTAATATTATATATTGTAAAGAATATATTTTATTAATTAACTTTTTATCTAATATACTTCGCTTACATAAAAAAATAAACATAAAGTTAATTACTTATAAAAATATTTTACAAAATTAGAAAAGTAGAAATTAAACATAATATTTTAACATATTTGTTATAGACACAATTATGAATATTTTATCATTCTTAAATATTTATTGCTTTAAATAAATTTGATGATGAATATATTTGTTTCTCTATAAATAAAAAATATAGTATCAAGAGAAAAATATATGTTAAAAAATATATCAAAAAAAATGTATAAATATAAAATGTGACTTGCCTTCGTATTCACTCTCCAACATATTTTAAGTATATATTAAAGCTTTAAATATTTTAGACTTAAACTATTCATAGTTGAGCTAAATATTTTTTCATTAATACTAAATGACGGTTTGAAGGAGATATTTGACATAAAAATAACTAAAACATCTTAAACAAATTTTTTTTAAGTATGACATTTTACTATGTTCAATTTTTATTATAAAAAAAATTAAGTTGTTTATCTACTCTATCAATAAAATGAATAGTTGGTTCATTTAAATAATTCTTTAAATCAGATTATTTTAACTCATTTTATGAAAATTTTATAATCAACTTACTTAATAATTTCAATCTCTTACTTATGCCTCAAATAAGCTGAACAATTAATGAACTTTTAGTTCCAATAAAAGTATTATTTGATATAAATGCAGCTATGATTTTACATCAATCTAATTTTTTGAATTTTCCTATTGTAATATAATATTTTTTTATTACATTTTTTTTAAAAAAATAATTTTAATTTTTATGCTAATTGACGTGGGAGAAATTTTAAAAAAATATAAGAGATTACGATTATATAAATGAGATATTTTTCGTTTGGAAAAAAATAATATTTTTAATGAAAAAATATTTAGATAATAAAATAAATATTAGATGAAAATAATTTTTTTATATTGACCAAATTTTTACTATGTCTGGCTATGACCGATTTGACCGAAGAAATTTAACCGTGGTCGGTTAATTTTTTGCCCGAGGTTAAGTAGACAGACATTGACAATACCTTGTCCGATGTCTGACCAATCAACACCAACCCCTAATTTTAAGTGTAACATACGGATTTACCTCAAATTGTTTCAACTGTAGTTTTCAAGTTGCAACTCCATGCAACAAACGTTCACGAATGTTTGAAATTAAGGGTATAATCAAGCGAATGAGTTAAATATAATTGCCTCGATTTGACTTACACTCATGCTCATTATCTTAAAGCTAGAGCCTATGCCCGACTAGAAAATAATAATTCAATGAACATGATGAAAGATAGAAAGGAGAAAGGAGTATTTAGGTTTGGCTCAAATCAACTTAGAACTTAAGGTCGATATATTTACCTTGACAAAATATTTAAGTCTTCCTTAATATTTTATTTTATATATTCTTATTTTGAGTATTAATATCATATATGTCATTAGAAAATCTTCATAATTTAAAATTTTATTGTTTTTATTTATGTATATTTTAAAATCTTATAATAAAAATTGACTTTGAATTTGGTAATAACCAAAAAAATAATTTGGTTTGGTTTGACTTTGTTCAAAATTAATTAACTAAGCGTGAGCCAAATTGGAACATGAGTATTCGTATCAAGTTTAGTTCAAATTATATTACTTAATAATAAACCAAGTTTGAACAAAATAAAATAGAAACAATTGACATGAGCAATCGGTGTCCAACTTGACTCAGCTACACTCGTTTGCACACCTGAAAATAGAAAACAAAAAACATTGCGAAGCTCATGAAGTAAAAGTTTACATACTTAAATAACTTGGCGATGATGCTAAGATGAAGAAATAGGTTTCTTGTCACACATGTAACTATGCTACTGACAAGGGTTTCTACAAAAACCTTCCAAAAAATACAATTTGTATTTAATATTTAGGCAAAAGGATCTTGTTGGTTTCTACATAAGTCTCACCTGCAATCATCTGGGATGGACACATTGCATAATAAGACCCCTTTGACGTAGAGATCCTTCTTTCCGTAACTTAAAAGCAATCACAATTAAGCACATAACCCACGCTTGGCACCTTCCACCTGTCCATTTTCCTAACACAATTCCTGCCCAAAGGGGTTGCATCAATCACCATTGAGGGCTGTGGTGGGATCCATGCCACATAACTCATTGATTTGCTAATCTCTTGTGGGGAAAATTTTGGGTCGACCCTACTTCCTTGTCCCGTCGTTTTTATGATCAGAGCCGAGAATGCTCTTCTTCAACTTAACGCAAAAGGATGTCGGAACTTGAATCTTAATTTAAGAACCATGTAACTATGACAGTCTTTCTTGACACTAACTTTCCTCTTTTATGATATTGACGGCATTAAATTATATATATTAAGAATCTAGATGATTTTAATTTAAATGTTTGTCTATTGTCGTAAATTTGCACTCACCTAGTCTAAAATGATGGTTAGATAAGTGTGGATGACTGGTGTAACATAAATGCATGAATATTGTTGTCCAATCTTACACAGTAAAATTTGCCCTAAAAAAATGGACACTTGTATCTCATCCCTCATTTTCTTTCTTCAATGTGTATATTTCGTAACTTATTGTTCATATAGAGCTTGGTTATAACTTTGAAAAATGAATTATGGTACACCGTATTAATGAAGGATTTGATTAAATTTTGTTGACCCTAATTGTATTTTTTTCTGTTTATTTTATAACACAGAGCGTATTCATTATAAATTAGAGCGTTTTCATTATAACATTGTTGAACATAAGACATCCAAGAGAAGTTTTGCATTGCTTGGTAAAAATGGCTTACAATTTTCTAATAATTTATTGTCAAAATCTTAATCTGACTTGAAAAAAAAAACTATCAAAACCACTAATACTGTGTGCTCTCGTGTAATTCATGTTTATACTTTAAAAACATATTTAACAACTCGACAAGATATAGACTATAAAATGTGTAAATTCTATTCTCTCACAACTTAAAATTGATAAATAAATAATTTATATTATTCATTTTATTTCTTTTGGTATAAACAAGCGTCACAATTTTGCTTGGAGTTGAACTGTCACCACAAGCTGCATGCACTGCCGTTTTGGAGTGGGAAAGGGCACCGCGGAAACTTGGACAAAAACGTGGGCTCTTGGGCCCAAAAATATGTGAAAAGGATGAGGATGCCACGCCATGAGATGATAAAGGAAGACGTCGGAAGTGAGACATGAGTCATACAGTGAGGCCTTGCTAGATGGGAAGGCAGTGATGGGGAGGAAGGAATTGGAACAGGAAGATGGTGATGGCAATGAGCATCAACTTCATATCCTACAGTCTACTTGTCTTTTCACAGTATCTCATTGAAAGAGAATTATGCACCTTTGCTATTGATATCTCTAACAAATCTCTCCCTTTTGGCCTGCTCTTTTATCGTCTTTCCGTGAGCTAATTGCCAACATGTCGCACATTGAAGTCTTCCGCAACTATAATCCATAGTTTTAAAATTTCAAACGTGAGTTAACTCGATTATGCGATAGAATGGTAGACCTCTGATCCACTAATTATTAGTTTTTACTCTACTAATATAATTTAAGAACTTGAAACTCATAACTCAACTGGTCAGGTATGGAGACTTTGCTATTACTCATAGTCTAAAATTTCAGAACTCTAGTATACCTCTTGAATACTAAAGAGTGGATTCTACACTCCAGGCCAATTTAGAATCATTTATGTTATATTTTCATATCAGGAAATAAAAAATCATACGAAATTAGTGTATATATATATATATATATATATATATATATATATTGGCAGCGGGGATCGATGATATATGATTACATTACCTTAAAAATATTAATTTAACTAAAGTAAAGAAAAAATTGTTTTCATTTGTGATAACTTTTATGACGTGAGTAATCGATGAGTTGATCATAAAATCATTTAATATAGGTCCGTCTACTCAAAATTATTTGACTCACAAAATAATACAATAGAGGCGATTAAAAAAAAATATTTGAAGTAAAAAAAGAGTTTCAAAATTATTCGCAACACTGTTCAGTGGACCTATGCTTTCAACATGTTCGTTGGGAAGGTTCATGAGGAGTTTTTGAACGCTTCCTATTTTCATCTGTACCGGTTTGATTCCTGTGTCTTGAGCATAACAGTTTGATTCTTATGTCTTGAACATGTTCATGAGAATGTTTGACATGCAATGTACTTCAATCCCCAAGTACACTGTGGCGTACAGTGAATGGCCGAAGCTCGTTAAATCGGTATGTTCTAATTATTTTTCGTTTTCTTTTCCTTGTTCGTCTCGCAGTTTACTGCTGTGAATCGGGGGAAAAAAATGCAAGTAGAATTGAAGAGCATCACGAGGAAAACTGCATTGCATGTAATTCTCATGCACAGAAAGACATGGCCATGCAAGTGGGTGTGATCATTTATACCCTTTGCCAAGTCGTTATAGAAGAGGCCACATACTTGTCTCTTCATTTGTACAAGCATCTTAAATTTATGCTTGCATTGTAAAAATGTATTTGTATACATTAATGAAAAGGGGAGACAGTGTCTACTCTAGCTCACGGAAAAGAGAGAAGTTTGTAACGTCCCAATCGGGTATAGTACCTGTTACGGTTATCAAAATTTAGGTCATGAACATATATTGCAAGAACCTGATGTATTTCTAGTGGCTTCAGAACATAAATAAGGGTAAGGACAACAATTTTATTCCTTTCAATTTAGACCACATCTAAGTCATAATAGCCTTTCTCAAGATCATTAATTTGCATCACTAAATTCAATCAATAAGTGCTATTCGAGTCATCGGACAACGTCATCAGATTGCATACTATCCTAAAACCATGTAATTGCCAAATGCCTAAAGTTGAAGAGTAACAATATTGGCAGTACCATCTCATGAAAATTCTGATTTTGCTCATAACTGTTACTAACAGAAATTGTTGGATCAGTTGGTTTGAGTTTGTGTTTGCGTTTTTTTGCGAACAGTTTAATATAACGAATTTTGACTATTTGAGCTCAGCACTAATATTTGTAGAAGACAAATACTTTATGCATTCAATGAGGTATGAACAATATGTACCTTTAATTGGTTCTAATCTGAAATGGAAACATATGATCTGCAGAGTTCAAAGGAAATATATGCAGGCAAGTGAATGAATAAAATATGCCTACGTTTGATCTATTCAAATAATCATAATTCCTAATTTGAATGCTAACACGATTCTAGAAAAGTACATTTGTGAGCCTGATACATATGTTCTACCAGATAGAAACAGAATCCAGAGGTTAACAAAAAATCTAATGAAGCGAGTCTATTTATGGAACGATTGTGTAGGGTTTTGGAACAGGATGATGAGATTGAAGAAAACAAATAGAGGTGAAGAGTGAGAGTGGAGGATTAGTGAGAGATGATAAGAAATTAGAAGAAAAGTAGAGATTAGAAGAGGAGGAAGGATAAGGGAGAACAAGAAGATGAGATTGAAGGATTAGAGGAAGAGGAGAAGAACAGAGCAAGAGATGGGAGAATTTGATAATTTTCATTCGTACCACAATTTGTACACCCCTCTTGGCTTATATAGCCTTGGTTACAATGAAATTTAAATGAACTTATTCAACTTGGAAAAGGCATATTTTTTTGTTTTGAATTTGAACTAGAAAGCTAGCTAACTTTGTAAATTTGAAAACTTCAACCACTGTAAATTACCCTATTACCATGATTGTATCAATTACTCCCTTTAAAATGTCCCTGTCCTCAAGGGACCAAGAGAGAAAATGTGCAGCATGAACCTCAAAGTTCTTCGACAACAAGTAATGAACAAGCCACCAATAATTGATTTGCCTGAATGACTTCCCCTTCCTGGATCCCAAATGAAAATTGGATCCCATAAACACATTTCATGAATAATAATAGTCAAAAGATGCTTCATGAAAAGTATCATAGTGAGAAAATGCATGTCTTGCAATAGATGTGATGTCTCACTGCCAATATCAAATAAGAAGCTATGTGTAGTTTGGAGTAGAGATTTTTCTTCATTATTGAGGGTAAGCATCTTTGTGCAAGATGTCAAATGACCATCGTAGCAACCCCTTGACAAGTTCACTCTAATAGCCGGTACTAGAAGATATAAGACTGGCACAAGGAAAGACTATCCAAAGATGAGGTTGCAAAGTTTTCCCATGCCTCCATTGATAGAAGTTTTTGCTGCCAATGATACTATCTAATGTACCCAATAATTTTAAGTTTTTATAGGTGGCAGTATTTCTTTTTGACTCGAATCTGTCCTTGTCATGTCTATACAAAGTGAAAGACATTACTGCCAAACTTTCTTTAATGCATATAGCAGGAACAATTTTTCCATTGCCAAAATGTATGCTCATAATCCTGAATAACAACCAAGGAGGTTTAGGGCGAATGCCAATGATAAAATCTACAATTGATTGCCTCGAAATCTTCAACATATCTCCACTTAGCTTCTGAACAATGAAGTGCAGACGTAGTAATGTATATATGACTGGACCAACCATATTGGTGACAATCGCTTGAGAGTTTCACATTTTGCAAGCAGCACCTCAGTGATCTTATTTGAGCTTGTATCAGAACTAGCACTTTGAACAAGATTTAGTTTCATAATAGGTTTGCCAACACTTGAAGCTGGAACTAGTTCTTTTGTAATTTGTTCCCCATCACGAGGGAGACCCAACAATCCCTCTACCGGTACAAAAGATTGATTCCATGGTTTCACAATATTTTCAAAGCCACGGCTAGCATTACGAATACGGCACAATACAACCGCATCACTGGTCTTCAATATTGTGGATTTAGGATTTGTACGAGTCTTGAGAGAACAATCTCCTTCTTCAATATCATTACTGAAGCTAAGCAAATCATATCTATAAGAATATGGCACAATACAACCGCATCACTGGTCTTCAATATTGTGGATTTAGGATTTGTACCAGTCTTGAGAAAACAATCTGCTTCTTCAATATCATTACTGAAGCAAAGCAAATCATTTCCATGCAAGTGATGATCCCTGCCTATTGAGTGCACTAAAGATTCAATTCCAAAATTTGATAACAAATTGGAGTTGAATGCATAACAACTTGTTCAATGTGACAATTGTTTGCCATAGACATTTCATATTCTTCATCCAAAACACTAATAGTACGATGGGCAAGATGCTGATCTAACACATTATGAGCAATACTTTCATCTGCATTGTCTAGCTTCTTATTTATAGGTTGGAACATACTATCAGTTTGAAAATCCACTACGGACAAATGAAAGGAATCTGCAACAGCTCTTTCACATGGTGCAGAATCATATCTTGAAAGCAAGGCTAACTTAAGATCATCCCAATTCAATTGTTGGTACTCTTTTGTTACTTGACGAAACCACAAACTGACATCACCTTTGAAATAATATGAAGCTAAAAATACATGATTACAAGCAGAAATACTATGCATCGGGAAGGATCTTTCACATATATTTATCCACACTCCTACATCATCATTCCCATCAAATATAGCAAACTATTCTCGAGCATATTTTGGAATGACAATATGAAAAATGTGAGAACAGGAACAAAGCAATTCTTTGTCAATGTGGTCTTTCATCAAACAGTTCGCACTCAATAATGAAGTTGCAAAACAGTGTCCAGAATAAAATATGGCAGCATTAACTACAGACAAAATAAAGGTGTGCAAACCTCCTTTTTGCACCTGATCACACAATCGATCTACAAGTTTAATTCTGTCATCAGTTCGCACATATCGGTAATGAGTTGTTGATGTTCAATCTGCATTTCTCCCATAGAAGCAAGCTTCGCAAAAATGACCAATGATGCCACCTCTTAACTTCTCATAAGATCTGAAATTCTCTAGGGTGCACTTAACAACAATCTGACCAAAAGACTAATTACAACAAAAATTCCAGATCTAAGAAGTTCAGATTCAAAGTTTCTGCTCCTTCCTGTCTTATCTCTCTCTCTCTATTTTTTTTTTAAACAAAATTGAATGAAGTTGACAGATTTGTGAAACCGATAACCGAAGAGCGAAGACTGTTTTATCGAGTTTGAGTCAAGCAAAACTCCCCTTGACTTACCACATGAACAACATCTAATCTCAAAGGTCCCTAAGCACGGGAGGGATGGACCAGATCACAAACACTATTTCAGACGTCAAATGTTAGCATAATTAAGTGAAAACTGAAATTCAAAGCCAATTACAATTTAAATTTGGTTGTGATATAATTTCAGTTCCATTTTTGGACATAACAAAAACAAGTTTTTTATACCATTTTATATTTTTAATATGGAAACAAACCAAAAAACTAATTATTTAGGAAAAAATCTATGTTTAATTTATAGTTAATAGATGCTTAACGTGACTGAATTATTTTTTTACGTTCTTTATAAAATAACTTGAACAAAATTTGGTTAACAAATTATTGAAACAAACTAAAATATTTTGGTTATATTCTATTAGTCATGGTTCGATTTCGAATAAGTTGCAAAATTGTTACTGAAATACAATTCGGTATTTCAGTTCGAATTCAGAGCGATTGCTAACCTAGGCCGCATTCAGAATTTTGCTTAATATATCCACAAATCAGGTCAAATACGGATGCCACTAAGCCTATTCGATTTATTAGGCTCCAACACAAAGTCTGAAGTTAATATTGAAGTAAAATTTGATTCCGACTCACCTCTTGAAATGGCCCTAAACAAACCAATCCCTAAGGCCAAACACACGTAAGGCTAACCCCAATTTAAAAAAAAAATGTTTTTTTTCATATTTTAAAATTTGGTTATTTTTTATATTTTCCCTAATATAAGTAACTATAAAGTCCGTGAGCAAAAAGAAAAAAAAAAAAGAAAAAAAAAAAGCTGCTGGCCCTTGGCCAACCGTTGTTGAGGTCGCCGAGGACAGAGGAGAAGAAGGCGAAGAAGATGCATTCAGTAGGGCACCGCCTGAACACGGTGGTGACCTTAGCCGGACTTCTCCTCGCTGTCGTCTCCGCCCTCGCCTCCTTCTCAGACTCCTTCAACTCCCCCTCCGTCCTCGCCTCCGCCCAGGTCAAGTTCCCCCCATTGATTAATTATTATCCACCCCTCCCTCTCTTTTTATTTATTTATTTTTTATTATTTTTATTTTTTGTTTTTTTAGATCTGAAGAAACCACCATTATTAAGGTTTCAAATGTAGATTGATTCTTTTGTTTGGTTTGATTCTTAGGTGGTTAAGGTGAATCGATTCAGGAAGCAGCTCAATGGTAATGATGAGGTATTGTTTCGCATTTTTCCCCCTTTATCGTATGTCCATTGCTGTTGTTGTTGACTTTGGAAATTGATTTAGAATGATCCCAATTTTTAGGTGGAGATTATGGATGTTATTTAATCTGTTCATCAATGATTGTATAAACTACTTAATAATATATCAAGTGGTTTGGGGCATTTATATTCGATATCAGGGCAAGGTTTGTGTATAATCATGTTTTAGGTGTTTCCAAATGTTGCATGTGTGTGCAAAGAAGCAAATTAATTCTGTTTATGCATTATTTAGGATTATAGATTATATGAGTTGCTACTTATGCTGCAAAGTGTTATCGTTTTGGATAAAAATTTATGCAAATGGATGAATAAACTGGGGTTTTTTATGTTTTTTTTTTACTACTAGAATAATAGCTGATTATTTTCCACCTTTTATGTGTTTGGTGCTTAGTATTCTTTCAGGGCATGGTTTGTGTACAAGTATTTAAATAGGCATCTAAGATTATGCATATATGCATGGTATGTGCATAAACATCTGCATTCATGATCTGTGCAGTATATTTTTACGCACTGTTTTAGATTATAGATTTTATGAGTTGCTACTTTTGTAGAAATTTAAAAAAAATTATGCAAGCAGATGAGTGAACGGAGGGTTAATTTATATTTTTTTTACTGTTAGAATAATGGCTTGATTTTCTCTCACCTTTTCCAAAGAACAGGTGCCCTTTTTTAACAACCTGTTCTAATAGGAAAGTCCTATATTCTGAAGTTAATTCATCACCTTGTGTGGGACTAATAGTTCTTATTTCTTTTCTCATGTAAAACCCTATCCCCTTTTAGGGGTATTTAAGTGATATGTTCCATTGTTAGAATCAGATGTTCAAATTGGGGGGTGGTTCATATTGTTATGTGCTTCCAATGACAATATGTTGTCATTGCTTTCAATGTGCAGATTAGTCTGACACTCAACATTACTGTGGATTTGCAATCAACTTTCACATGGAACACCAAGCAGGTTGTTTTCAACTCATTCTTTTGTCTCTTGATACTCAGATCATATGGCCTTTTGAATAAATTTTTCCCCTCTGCTATTATTGTTCGTTAAATTGGTGGAAAATTTGTCAATTATGATGTCATTTACTAGTACATGACCAGTAATATGGAATTTTACCGACAAAAAAATGAAAGAAAACCCTTGATCTATTATACAATTTTCTTATTGAAAGGAGAAGATGTAATTTGTTATGCGGTGGCAAAGAGTGGAAGATGTTACAACGAAATTGTATGGAATACAGTGGTTGGTTTTGTATCACAAGTTAATCGGTGTATGGGTGCATAAATTTATACCACGTGAAATACATCTCAAAGTTCAAGAAATGCCATGTGGTTCCTTGGTGCTTGGTTGCAATTTATAGTGAATAAGTTTAATTGATGGTACAATGTTTTGTAGAGAAAAAGTACGGTTATAAGTTAAATGACCAATTGGAAGCTTACTAATGTATATGCAAGAATGATTCCAAAGTTTTGTGGAATCTTTAAGCTTGCTTTCAAAATTGTGCTGTGATTTGTGATGCTCACCTTTTTAAGATGCTATTCTGGATTTCTTATTTAGCACTTAACAAGCATTAGGGCAGTAAATTAATCTTTAAAAGTAAAAAAATTTGTCTTTTCCACAGAAAATAATTTGAAGGTTTTTTTAATGGAGTTTAATATGTATTTGGATCTGATTGTGTTCACAATCCAGAAACTGGACTAGAGCTGATTTTATTTTCCATTGCTCAAAATTACAGGTTTTTGTCTTCCTTACATCTGAGTATGAAAGCGAAAAGAATTCGTTGAATCAGGTCATTTCTGAATTCTATTACTTACTGATTTTTTTCTTGACACGATAAATTTTTAGATGTACAATCTCCATACTGAGAATGTTTTCTCTATTGTGCCAGTTTACTCTAAAGACATTAATTTGTAGGTCATGAATGTCTTTTACTTTTTAGACTTTTGGTTGGAGATAAGAAAATTCTTTGTAGTAGATTTGCTTAGTTGATATATTCCATGGTGCAAATACTTTTTGATCCTGTCTGTTCTCTCCACCCTTCTACCTTCTTCTGTTGCAAGCAACCGGGCTGTGGAGGAGCGGAGCAACAGAAATATGGATAGAGGGAGGGAGGGTGGGTGGGGGCCGTTGAGGAATGTTGATTAGCTATTCAATTGCAATGCTTGACATTTGAAGTTGTGAAAATGAGATTAGACTGACAAAGATGATAAAAAATCTAGTTTACTATATTGTAACCTAAAGGTGAGGCTGACCAGATTAAATGAAAAAAAAACTAATTTGAAGGAAATCAGCTTAGGGTTGTTCATTTGGTCGTTTGGTTAAAACCAAACTGAACCATTTACCCAATTATCCGAATTGAGGTAGTTTGGTTAATCAAAGAAAAATCAAATTACAATTGTTAACCAAACTGACCAAACCAATAATTCGGTTTGGTTTGGTTTTAACTGAACTCCAACCTAACTAACCAACATTGTAAATAGTGTTTTTTATTATTAATAGTGTTTAGTCTAATTATTCTTAAGTGTTATTTATGAAATAAAAGAATTGTTAACACATTTGGGGGCTAATTACAAACTTAATCACAAAAAGTTACATGAATAATGTTCAAATTTGAGACATTGTATTATAAGTACACAATATTTAATATATTAAACTTTCATCTCTTACACATACATAAATAAATCATTTTCAATAAATTAAACTAAAATAACGATTTATAAACTTTTGTTATTTATCATGATGACTAGAAATAAATAAAAACACATGTATAGTGAAGAAAAAAAATGAAGGATGTGATGCAAATAGGATTCTTTATATTTGTTGGTTTATTTGATTTGATTGATTTCGACTGAAAACCGACTAAATCAATTTGGTTGATTTTTAATTTTAACCAAACCAAACTAGCACTGAACCACCGAAATGTGATGATTGATTAATTATTAATTTGGTCATTAGGTAACAGATATATGTGCTTGTGTTACTTTGCCTTAGTAAATGAGCTCTTGTTGCATATACTCACTGAAATGAATTGGAATTTGCCTGAACCTTTTCCTCGTACGTTGTCCAGGTTTCATTATGGGACCACATAATTCCTGACAAAGACCATGCCAAATTCAATACACAAGTTCTTAATAAGTATCTATTAATTGATCAGGCAAGATATCTTCCTTTTTTGTTTATATTCGACCATCATGATTGACCATCATGTACCTATTTATCAATTCTGCCGCAGAAAAACTGTGTCTGACTCATTTTTGAAAACTCTTCAGGGAAGCCATCTTCGTGGTAAAGGAATCAATCTTGTTCTTCATTGGCATGTCATGCCCAAGACAGGTAGAATGATCCGAGATCATATGGGTCTCTCGCAGTTTTATCTTCCCGAGGCATATTCATAGGACAACAATCTTGGGCAGTGTATGCATTTACATTTTTTAAAATGTTGATAGGAGTTCTAACTGCCTATTTCCGTGGTTGTTAACTTATTCCTTTCTTGCAGAAGCTAGGGTTAAACACAATCTTAATTTCATGATGAAAAAACACGACATTCTTGATTCATTTTTGTCTAGAATGATATTTTTTTTAGTACTTAAAAGCATCATATAATTGCAAGGTGACATTTGAATAACTTATTGGACATGCCCAATAAATCAACGGATTATAGTATATGTTTTTTTTTTGAAGTATAATGTTATAATGGCTTTGTTGCCTCTTAAATTTGACATCGCGTAATGTCAAGATAGATCTTATTCTTCTTTTTGTCACATCCATATACTTTCGAAGAGTTGAGGTATTCATAGATCAACTGAAAATTTAGTTACAAGTTTTCTATAATCGCAACTTTTCATCGACGGGACTTAATAAGTTCAATTTCCTAATGTTTAAATGGCATTTATGCTAAAATAAATTGTGCTAGTAAAAATTTCTGATACTTGGCTGACCAAATTAAGGGAGCCTCATAAAAACTAGAGTGATAGTTTTTCAGTTTTCCGAACTAAATGAATAAATGAGGCAATCAATTAACATTATCCTTTACTTGAAGGCTTGTAAAGATGAGAAAACGAAAGTGGAGGCAATTATTGGAACAACTATTTTAAGGGTGTATTTGTATATATCTGCTTCTATATTGTTAACACAGACACTGTGCATGCTACGTCAACAAGAAAGCTACTGTAAACTGTCGGCAAAAGGTTGTCGTCTTTCACAAAAGTAAAAAAGAAAATTTGTTATCTGTTAGCTTGACGACTTGAGTCACGATAACTTGAAGTGAGCTAGTCTTTAGTCTTCATCGTCTGCATGGCAATTTCTCAATTAGTGTAATTCATTTAAAAAAAAAAGAAAAAGTAGAGTAATTCATAGCTGAAAAAATTGGGAACCGGTCCAACTCGGTTGGTTATAAAGCGAAGTTGGCTCGGATTGACTCTTTCAAATTGGCTCGAAGTAATTTATGCTAGTTTTAAATGTTAAAGAAAAAAAATAGTGTGATTCATCTTCAAAAAGTGGGGAGTAGGGCTCAACTTGGTTTGTTTGATAAATGGAGTTGACTCATATTGACTCCGTGTTGATTCAAGGTTATTTATGGTGGTTTTAATGTAATATATAAAAATAGTGTAAATTAAAAATATATATTTATCTCTTAAGTCTTGACTTTGACGAATATATAGCTCAAACTATCTCACAATATTGATTAAGCAAAATATGAGAATGGTAATGACATTTGAGCAACTTTTATTTTTTGGCCGGAAGAACAAAACAAAGTCAATCATGGAGTCTTGTTGATTTTGGAGCCATTTATACGGTTTGAGAGCAAAGTTAACTCGAAAATTTTGAGCCAATAAAATTTTAAAAGTATAGTATACTCACTTGTAAATTTTGAAGATACTTTCTGATATGTGTTCCGTTTTTTTGGGGAACTAATTTTCATTCCATTGCTTTATTGAACCAATAACGGCAACAAGAACCCATATGATTCGTTAAAATAGTTCTTTGTCATTCAATTTTTTTTTGGAAGTGTGAATAAACATGCAATAATTATATGATTAATTAATATGGCATTTTGTATATATATATATATATGTATATATATATATATATATATATATATATAGACACACACACACACACATATATAGGGTGCTAACGTGTGCCCGAGGCAGAAAAAATTTTCTGTCCCGCGCTCACTTCTGGGCCATCTGATTACAAAGATGACCTAGATATGTTATTAAAAAAAATGGTTGTCCGATTATAAGGATGGCCTAGATCTATTTTATAATAAAAAAAATACGGTCTTGTCTAGCCCACCACCCAAATTTGGCCGCGGGACGGCCAGATATGGCTGGCCGCAGCCGGATTGCGCCCGTGGTCGCCACTTGCCCCGCCTCGCCGCCACCGCCACCCGGTGTGATTGTCCCCACCCTGATGAGGTCTCCCTCGACTAGCGGCGGTAAGATCGGCCCTCGAGGAGGGGGTGTCTTCGGGAAGAAGAGGGAGCTGTCCGCGAGAAGAGGAGGGGGTGACGTAGTGGGTTGTATTGCTTTTTTCCCATCTCCGTCGCCACGGTAGAGGGGGCCACGGGTGTTTCGGGCAGAGGGGGAGGGGAGGGTGCGGGGCAGGCAGAGGTGGAGGGGGCGGTCAAAATCCACCCTGCCCCCTCCCCCTCTGCCTCCGCCTGCCACCCCGATCCGCCCCCTCTGTCCGCCCCGACCCCTCCCCCCCAGCCCGCCCCGTCCCCCCTCACTCTGCTTTGCCCCCACCGCCTCCCACTCTGCCTTCGCCTGCCACCTCGCTTCCTCCCCCTCTGCCCACCCCGGCCCCTCGCCTCGTACTCACCCCGGCCCCTCCGCTCAGCTCGTCCCCTGCGGGGGAAGCCTGGCAGGGAGGGGGTA
>JAVDBV010017592.1:0-10611 GCA_032619315.1 Piper longum
CGCATCCAAACAGACGTTCCGAACGCTGAAGGAGGCTAAGGCCGGGCAACTTACAACATATCATATATAAACCACGGCAAGAAGGGCCGGACCCTATTAACTTGATTCAAGTAACAACCGAACCGACAGTAAAAACCCTCGGGCCGATAGCCCGGGTTTTACAACTTAGGGAAGATTAATAGATATGACCATATTTATTTTTGGCCGAATTAATATGTTATCACATGGTTTACAATTCTAATTATTGTATATGGTTGATGTGACACAAACTTGATTATTAATTTATGAATTAGAATATAGATACCTTACCTATTAGTATATTTTAATTATTTGAGGAATTATCAATGGTCTACTTGTTTTACTATTTTGTTCGCTGTTATATATGATTAATTATTGGTTGATAAATATTGATATCCTTACGAGTCCAAGTAGTTGTTGGCATGTTTTGATCTTTCCTGATAATGTTTAATGATTTGGTGTGACCATATAAATTTAGTTGGTGTCAATTAATTAATTGTTAAATTGTTATTGTTCACTTATAAGTAATTAACCAAATGATTAACTAATTGTTGTGGGATATGATTTATTGTTGTTTTTTTATGTACCTAGTTAAGTGCCCCATATCATATCATTTCATGCATTAGATTACGGAAGTATAACTTATTTGTGACACCCAAATTAGGATTCTCAATGCAATTATGGTACCTTCATCTAAATTTTCAAGTCTGTATAATTACTTGAAATGTTATATATTCATTTTTTGTAACCCTGGTCGGCTTGAGTCCAGATATGACTACCATGTGTCGAGCACAATAGGGGTTAAAGAATTAATTCAGTCTGATACAGGGCCACACTCTTAAATTTTTCGAAAGATGAAATACCTACCCCAATGCTAAAAGTGGTGATAGAACGTAATGGCGCAAGATGACTCATGATGCACTTGTGATACCGATAGGGTGAGTCAATGATAAATATCGATTACTAAAGATCATGAGCCACGCAGCGTGCGTGCGCATACTTAGGATATTAGCTGGATGGGGTGGCCACCCCTTCTAGCATAATTGGAGCTCACTATTGGCTCATAATATTAAAAGACTCTATTAATGATATTATGGAATATATTGACTTATTTCTTATAATTATATGGCTTAGTGTTTTTATCATTAACACAGAATTGCCTCCGCAGGTGTGAGCATGGATGGTTGGGATAGAGTCAGGACAACTGGAGGACTCCGTTGTTAGACTATTGATTTTTCTACCTTTAGTTATTATCATATTTTTGGTCTATTTATTTGACAATGGGATTTTTGTTCGTTTTAGGGGTCTTAGTTGATTCAAATCATTCTTTGTCTTATATTTTATTTTATGCCATAACATAGGTTTTGAATTTTAACTAATTCTTTGCATATGAATTTAATTTTCATTTTAAATTAAAATTTTACGTCATGGATTATTTAAGATGATAAATTAACAGAAAATTAATTCATGAGACAATTAATTTTATATTGTAAAACATGGCTTGTGGCTCAGAATGGACGGGTCGTTAACATCTATAGGCACATCCCTACATATATATTGTAGATCTTCTCATATGATGTGTTAGATGTGAGACTATTATTATGGTTAATACACTAAGTGTTTGAATTAGTCCCACATCTGAGGGTGATTAGTAATTTGCATATATACTAATTAGAAAGTCTTATTTTTTATATTAGGTTTTCGAAAAAGAGGATTTGTGACAACTATTGTAAGTTTCTTTCGGTGGCTAAAAGAGTGTAACAGTAGTATGAGAGTCAAGTAGTCTTTGGTGTTGGCTTGGTTTGCCTCTTCGTAAGTCAACAACTCCAAATTAGGTTTTCCTGGAACCTCATTGTTGTAACATGTTGGCAACTAGCATGTGTAAAGAGAAGATGATTTGGATAGTTTGATGAATGAGGGGCCTACAGTAAAATCGGATAACCCTAGTTGGAGCCTTATAGAACTTCAATGCAATATAAAGATCCAACATATGTGAGAGGAAGATAATTTGAATGGTCTCATGTATGAGAGGAAAAATTATTGGGTTAGTCCCACTAGTCTTGGGACTGATTGGTGATTTGCGTATATGTTAGTTAGAGAACTTTATTTGCTAGAGACGAGTAAATCCTTTTGCAATTCTTTCTGGGCCGAAAGAACCCAACACTCTTCCTTCCGTGCCAGAAGGAGTTTTCTCTCTTCGTTGGAGCCCTGTCATTGCTACTAATATTGGAGTCTCATCATTGCTTAAGTCTACCCAACTACCGCCATCTTGCTGAGAAGACCGATCACCGTCTAGGAAGCAGAAGAAGGTTGCTGCCCCTTCACGTTGTCGTTCGACTTCTATTGCCTCTTGTTGCCACGTCCTGTCGCTGGAGTTGATCGGGAGCCACTTCACCAGGATGAGACGGTTGTCGTCACATAGTCAATGACGGTTGGAGATACGACCGTGGAGATCACCTCATAAACTCTTGGAGCCTTGCCGCATTGCTGCTTTCGAGACTTGTTGCTCACTACCTGCATACCTACCTTGCCGGAGCCAGTCTTGCCAAGATGTGCACCAATCCAGAGACTTTCGAGTCCTCATTATTGGAGTGCACACAAGCGGATCGAGAGGTGATCCCTGCATAAGAGCATGCCAAAGCCTTAGCTAAGCCGCTCATCACCAGCTGAGGACAGAAGACTCCATCACTGCCATGCATCTATAAGTCTTGGAGAACCACTGCCTCGTGAAACCTTGTCATCGGAGCCGTAGTCAAAGTGTTGCCATGTGCACTGCATTGCCATTTCGTCCAGGAGGGACTTTTGATTCACTGAGGGGGTCTGTGAAGCGCTACGGAGAGTTGTCGTTAACACCTTGCCAAGGAGAGGGCGATGTCTGGTTCGTGTGAGTTAAAATCTCACTGTGGAGTGTCGTGTAAGACTCACATTGAATCCTATTATTATTATTATTATTTTTTGTGCAGTCTCAACTCGACGTTGATAGGGATCCTCACACATACCTTCAAAACTTCAATTTTCAACCCGAGAATTTGAACTTTTATTGTTGGAGCGGCCGACGGAGCGCTCATTGCTCGAAACATATATATTTTATTTATAAAGCATACATATTATGTTCATACATACATAAATCTTATGGGTTGGTTCCGGAAAGAGCCCCTAATCCCTAAATCAAACTGATTTTTCTCCTAAAATGTCTGCCTATAATTTTATAAATATAATATATTTGTTTTATAAATATAAAATATGTGACAAAAGTGCAATTGAATCTAAATAGTGTATCTTCATACCCTTAAACATAATTTCCTCTTTAAGTAGACTACTTGTGGAATATAGTTGTCCAGTAATAGAAATTTTGTCATATCCTTCCCCTAATTTGTTATATTTTTCCCACATTTACCACACAATTTTTTTAACCTTCAACCTCTTTAACCTTAACAATAAAACGCTGAAAAGAACTTCAATAAACTTGGTTTTCGAAGCAACCCTACGGGTCTGAACTTGGAGGCTTTTTAATTGTTGATGTGCTGAAGCAAATACTTGATTAAATCACCCAAACTAAAGCCTATATAATAAACACCACTTAGCCCATCGTATAGTAGGAATTCAAAGTTGATGGATTAGTTAAGAGAAGGGGTAGAACCCTGATGATCAGATGACATAGCTCTAAGTAAACAAAAATAACATAGATAGGCCTTTCTCTTCCTCTCAAGTCAATAGATCTTCTAATTAGAAGATCTCCCCTATGGAGAATTTACATTCTAGTTGTCCGAGCCTAATTCAAATTATTTCGAAGAAAAGATATTAACAAGGGCCAGATTGTCCTATTTAGATATTCACGACCGAGAAGTAATGGATTCTATTTTGGATAGGTCTTGAAAGGAGTGGGAAGTTTAAATGTAACACACCGATTTTGGTTCCTCTAAAAATCGAATAAAAAATGTAACGATCATGTCTACATCACTTAATGTGTAAGACTAGAACGATAAAACAAATTGAAATAACCCTCTTGGCGTCTCTACGATGAAAGTCATTTCTAAATATACATGAAAATGCATCAAATATAAACAAAAAAAATGAAAAAAATTATGGCGCGTTGAGCACAGGTGTGTGTATCATCTATCTGCCCTTATACCAAAGCTGACCCAATGCATAGGAAACACACGACCTACATATATAATAAGAAAATATTCGCGACAAATGTCGTTGTCCAACGAATAACTAGTATATATTGGCAAGTGAAAATTGAATTCTACGAAGAAAGAAAAACCATATATAATGTCCATGGGAACATGGAGTGATCAAGGTGCAGACTCGTTAGCATCTTGAATTGAACTAGGGCTATGCCACTCTTAGTAAATGCCTCTTTCGGGAATAACTAGTCCTACTTTTGGGAAAAAATATATATCCTAAGCTGTCATCGTACCTTCATATAGCGTCTGGGTAAGAGCACAATGATCGAGTATTCTCAAGCACTCGCCTTCAATACCATTTGATACCACAAGTCTAGACATGCACTTTACATAATAGTACTCGTTTACCCCTCGTCTACCACACACCTAAAGATGTCCGGATCCCTTGGGAATGGAGCAACCCTCCCACTAATCCAGAGCTCATTGCAATCTGCATATGTGCCTGCTCACGGTATGCGCAAGGTCAAATTCACCAACTTTCAGCTCAATGAAAAATTCGATAAAAACTATATATATGGTTGAGAAGGAATCATATAAGTAGGTCCGAAGGCAATGAGGTGGATCTAGGTTAGAAAATAACATGAGGGATCTCATTCTAAAGGGTTATTAATCACATAAGTAAAAATATATCTAATTGACCCATGTTATGTACGGTTCCATTAAACAACCACTTAACACCTACGAATCTAATTGACCCATGTTAGGTAAGGTTCGATTAAACAACCACTTAACACCTACAGTTTTGAAATCAAATCTATGATAGAATAAAGCGATAAATCTGAGAAAAGTCCTAATGGGCCTGTGCTCCAAGATCTAAGCACGATGTCTCCTCTATGGTGAGCTTGGACTTTACATCATATATCGAAACCCACTACTAAGTAAAAGGCTAATAATTCTATATGATGCATGATCGTGGTGTGCACTCAATCAATAATATCACAACAAAGGGCAATGTTAAACATATCTACAACTAAACATTCGGCATGCAAAACAAGACATGATAAGTGATAAATCACTAATAAAGAAATAAAAAAATAAAAGAATAAAATCATAAATAGATAGATAAATAATAAATACATGAAAACAAATAACACTAATCAGAAAATAATAATATTATTATACTATGAAAGTACGTGACTAAATGCAAGTAATATTAGCACATACACAAGTAAATAAACAATTAAATAAAAAAAATAATAATAAATAAATATCCAATAGCAATTAATAATGAATAATAATAGTATATCTATCAAATAAATTAATATATAATTAAAAATAATAATAATAAGATGCGTGTGAGCAAACAAATAAATAAATAAAATTTGATAAGCATGAATGAGATTAATATTAATAAGTAAATATATCATGAATAATAATATATAATGATACAAGCATTCATCATAAGCGACAAATATATATAAATAACTAGAATAAACAATAGTGAATAAAAAATAAATAAATAAACAAATAAATAATAAATAATGAGAAACACTCGTAATATCAAAACATGCCAAATAATGTGATTACATATCTAAACTAATGTAGAGAGTCTCTAATTACAAAAAACAGTCAAATATAGATGAAAACATATTGAAAATGATTGAAAAAGGGCTACTGAGTCAACTGGGCGAGTTGACGGAGTCGACTTGGCTGAATCAAGTAAACATAGTTATTAATGTATTTCTAGTAGACAATTTATTAGTTTGATGTTAATTAATTTTATAAGATTTTATTAGTTTAAAATTCATGGCTTGAGATATCACACAATCACAGATCATACTCAGAGTCATAAACATACACGAAATACACATTGTACTTATGGGTTTTGTTCATGATTATCTAGTGGTTATATTAGGATTAAAATTTTACCGTAAACTCATGCAATTAACATGAAAAATATGGAATTATGCGCAATAGATCCTACAATGTCAGAGAGTAAAAATTTGAGAAAGCACTTATATCACCACAATGGTCCAAGTCGACACCCTTCCTCAAGTTTTACCCTTATACATGCAAATTATATGTGATGGCAGGTAAAACACACAACACCAAATTTGTATATCTATATTTTGTGAGCGAAACAAAATAATAATTGTGTAAATTGTACATCATAATGGCAAGGTATAATTTTTATACTGAAATGGTGCATTTCAGTGACATACATACATTATAAAAATCCAATCTATTTATTTACTTAGAAAAATGCAATAAATGAGTACTGAAAATTGTCCTAACATTTATATATATACTATAAAAATATTCTAAAAATAAATACATGGAATAATACAAGTAATACACACCAAGCAACGAGCAATAGTGGCAGCACAAACTTGATGCCAACGAGTAAAGACCGAGGGGAGGTCTTTTGAGGCATCCAACCTCAAAGACTACCACCCAAGGTTTCTAGGAACGTGGAGGGGGTTGCTTGGAGCTCTAAAGATGAAGAAGGAGGCCAAGGAGAGTAGAAGAAAGTGTTTGGATGTGGAAGGAGAAAAGGTGAAAAGGTGAGGGAAGGGGTGGATTTTATAGAAGAAGGTTGATTGGTTTGGTAATGTCATAGGCATTGGTACCATACCTAAACAGGTATGGGTTGGCTTGGTGATGTCATGGAGGTATGGGTGGCATACCTCTAGAGGCATAAGTGTTATACCTATAGAGGTATGGGTGTCATTCCTATAGGGTATGGGTGTCATACCTAAGGGGTATGGGTGCCATACTAATAGGAGTATGGGTGTCATACCTATAGATGTATAGGTTGGGTTGGGTTATCTAAAACTGGGTTGGGTTATCTAAAAGTGGTATGGGTTGGGTTATCTCAAAACCCAAAAACTTAGTGTTTTTACCCTAAAGCAATCGGGTCCACTATGGGAATTGCACTGCATGTCCGAAAAGGGGTTAGGACGGTCCGAAAGGTTATCAAATGCACGGTAAGCACACAAAAGACATACGAAGGACACACTCTTAACATCTAATTATATATTATTAAATTGGACCAAATATTATAGATTCGGGCGTGCCGCATTCAAACAAGCGTACCGAACGCCGAAAGTGGCTAAGGCTGAACAACTTACAGCATATCATATATGAACCATGGCAAGAAGGGCTGGACCCTACTAACCCGATTCAGGAAACAACCGAACTAGCTGTAAAAACCGTTGGGCGGACAGCCCGGGTTTTACAGCATGTCATCTTACTGCTCTAGGATTATCTTTGTGTCTTTGCACATATATATCATAAGTAGTGTTCAACATTCATAGGTCATGCAGAGTCAAGCTTGTCATGGTAGGACGAGGAGGATGTAAAACCAGGGTCATTTGCCTAATGGATTTTGAGTTGGTTTGGTCATGAACCAGATCATATTTTTGGGTCCATCCCTTCTCACCAAGTACTTGTGTGGTAGGTATGTGTAAGCTCGGCTCTAGCCTCCTCAGGAGTTTGGAAAACCTGGTTAAATGCTATGCTGCCTCCGACTTTTCTTTTTTAGTTTGGTCATGTTGAGACATATTTAGATGTTAGAACCACATCCCTTGCATGTTTAGAGTGTATTGCATGTGTGTGGAATCACTGTCAGTTGATGTTAGCCCTATTGGACTTACGGTGTGGTTCTCGAAGTCGTCATGACTGCCCTAGGGTGAAAACCCATGGTGCACATAATTTACGCTTGACACAAAGGCCTACCCAACACCCTTGCTGTCAGCCTTAAGGGAATTTGAAATTCCTGCTCTCTCTTTGGATCCAAAGGCGCTTAGCTAGCAACCTTGCGCCCAAACGTGGGGTTATTGTTTGATTAACTCAATAATATTCAAGTAAACATGGTTGAACAAGTAATATAAGGATGAATTTGAGCATCGTCCCACAAAGAAATGAATTTTCTTAAATTAACTAAAGAAAAGGAAATTAAGAACCAAACAAAAAAAATCGACTTAACTAAATCTAAGTAATAATTTTAAATTAAAGAAAAAATTATAATGATAAAACTCGTTCTAGAGTTAAATTTCCCTTAACATGAGTTTAATATTCATCACATCCTACTCTTATCTTTTACTCTCTTACATTTTTTATCTAGGAGAATTATATGATGTGGTGGCTCCCACTCCTTCATGCATCTATTATTTTACCTCAATTTCTACCTCCTATTGATAATTGATTAATCACCAAATTAACGTTTTAAGATTTACCTTACAATCATATATGGTGTTGTGTATCTCACGACCACAATAACAAACAAGTCAAAAGATTCGTCGTAAGATGAATTATCAATAACTAATCTAACTAATTTCTTCCAAAATCTAATTAAACCTCATGATCTAAGTAATAGGTGATCATTATATTCTTTGCATTAAGAACATTATAATTCAAGAAATTCAATTGAATGAAAGAGTAAGAGGCTGAAATGAATTCAATTAAACCATATTAAGTTTCATTTTTTTCTAGAACAAAATAAACGATTACTCTGTAATAAAAATAGAAAACAATATAAAGAAGAAAATACTTCTCATTATAAACGGAAAAGAATTATAAAAACTGGTACTACTTATAAGCCAAGAGTTCACCCCTTCCCCCTCTTTTTTTTTCTAAACAATAAATGACCACCCTTTTATATAGAAGAAGAGATACTCAGGAGGTATAAGAATTCGATGAAGGGCTTTACAACCCGATGTAGTCTAATTAAATATGATGTCTACTCAAGTTTCTAACTCATTGACTTACACAAATGCATCCAAAGCTATGTATATCCATCCTTATCGATCTTTGTCAACACCATAAATAGTAGCCATCAATTGGTGAGGCCTAATGTCATGATAAACAATTCCTAAACTTCTTTGTCTTCAATGTTTTTATGCATTAAAATCCAAAATTAAACATATCTAATAAAATATTAATTATCTAAATAAAATAAAGTAAAATATCACCTAATTAATAATATTTATACCCTAGATTTACAAAATCACATTAAAAACATGGTTAAATGTTATACACTTTAAACAATTAACACACCTCCAAACTTAAACTTTTACGCGTCCCGAGCAAAATATCATAACAAAAAACAAACAAAATATTACTACACAAAAATACTTAGTCCTCATTATGTTCTCATATGATTCTTAATCATACTATCCAGAAGCAACAAGATGTCAATCAATCCAAAATTCCCTTTTATCGTTCACACCCAAAAGAAGGGCCTCCATGTGTGTGTGTGTGTGTGTGTGTGTGTGTGTAAGATAATCCTTTTGCTTATCCTTCCTATTTGCAACAAGAGAATACCACTCTGACTCATGTTTAAATATGTTTGCCATTCGCCCTTATCTCCACTAATGTAAACATTTATTTTTTATTTTTTTTTAAAGAGTAACCAACTTTACCTTTAGATGTGAACACCCATAATTACTAAGTTACGAAAGTCCTGTAACACCCCGATTTCGGTTCACTTAAGAACCGAATCAGAAATGTTGTGATCGAGTCGAGTCATGTTCAAAGCTAATAGTCGATACGACTCGATTGATCAAATAGATCGAAATAACCCTCTTGGTGTCATAAAAATGGATGACATTGTCAAATAAACATCAAATACGTCAAATATAAATAAATGCAAGAAAGAAAACCTTAGGTTGAGCACAAGTGTGTGTAGCGTTTATCTATCCTCCCACCAAAGTCGACTCAGGATTTGCATGACCTACATATATTATATGAAAACCGTCAGTAACGAATGTTACTGGTCCGAAAAATAACTAATACAATCTGGCAAATGGGTATTCCATTACCCACGAAAACATATAAAACTTCAAGAATGCCTCACACCGGGTAGTAAACAAACATACTTAAACAAATGTCGGCTCGCATGCACGGCTCATAATCATAATCATACATACATACAGCGCTTACGCCTTCACACCATCTATATCACCCGCCACTGTACTCAAATGGCAAAAGGAACAATTAAGTTTGTGCCACATATTCCGGAAATGCGTTGCATTACGCAATACCATCATACACCCGCACTACCTCATGGTTTGAATGAGTACTAGCACGGTCCATACATATCTCCGTACTACTCATTCTCTTATTCGTGAAATCCGTAAAACAGCGCGTACTTATATAATAGGCATAGGGATGATGCTTGTATAATAGATTTCTGGAGCTAAAGTTCGAAAACCAACAAGGGATCTCATCCTTGTAGTTTTATTAAACTTGCGTATAAAACACGGCTAAATGACCCGACATCGGAGGGATCCGATAAAACTCCTCCGATGTCGTCCTACGTATAAAATACGATCAAACTCTACACACAAGGAGTCAAGCAGAGAAGGGGAGAGTCCTACGGACCTGTGATCCAAGCTCCAAGCGTATCTGCACATCTACGGCGAGCTCGGACTCCGAAGCCTACATCGGAACCCACTTCTAA
>JAVDBV010017670.1:3428-20896 GCA_032619315.1 Piper longum
TATATATATATATATATATATATATATATATATATATATATATATGCTATTTTTTATGATGTCTTGTTAAATCTGAGCTTATATTAATAATAATTTTATACAAGGCTCATAGTTTTCCTAATAAATATTAGCCAGACAATTGCGTAATAGTCCTTATTATTTAATTCTTGATAAAAGTTGTTCTTTATTACTATTTCGAATAAATACTTTTTTTATTATTTTAACATAACTCTTGATATATCCAAATAAAAACTCTCCTTATTAATTAATTTAATTTAATACGTAAATATTATTAATGAATAGATATGTATGATTACTGTCAATTTATAATTTTATTTTCTAAATATTACTAGAGAAATCTACAATCATAATTTTATCCAAATCAGAATGTTTATTGTATCAAAATATTTGATTAATTTTAATATAAAAAAATTAAAATAAAATTTTTAATATAAAAAAAATAAAATAATTAATATTTAATTACTATTATATATGAACTATTTATTTTTTAATAAAAATATGTATGTATATGCATGTGTCGTGGGTCACAAAAAGAAAGAAAAAAATAGAGTAAAACAACGTATGTGATGGAGTTTCAAGAACTTCACCATCTATGACCCCATCAGGCCAGGTCAAATTTGGATTGAGAGCTCAAGTAGAGAAGGGAGAGCCCTTGAGTGCAAGTGAGAAAAATCGAAGGCCTATTGGAGTTGGGACCAGCTCTTCCCTTTCTTGTAATTTAGATTATCTACCAAGGTAGTTTACACCATAATTATAAAATCGGAACCATACATTGAATCGGATTCGAACGGAGTCATTAAATAAGATTGATTTATCAAAAATCAGACATGAATCAGTGAGTTATCTATTATAAAATATGTCATTTTGATATAATTTTAATTTTATGGTATGTATTATAATTTATAATATTTTTTAATTTTTATTTTGAATTATTTAGAATGAGTTATTATTTTTTATTTGAGTCGAAGTCGAGTCAACTTGAGAATGCCACCACTATTTTTTTCCCCTTATTGTCCATCCCCGACATTCTACCTCTCCTTCACCCTTGCCACCGCTGCCTCATCCGGTTGCCGTGCCATGGCTGATCGCCACCCACGGTCTCACCCCCTCCCCCCTTCACGTGCGTTCTTATTTTTTTATCTCGTGTCGTGAGGTAAGGTCTCGATGTCAATGGCAAAGCCACTTTGGGTTAACGCTTCACTCAACACACCCTTCACCGTACATACTAATGTCTCAGTGTCTTACCCTTCCATCGTGCAAGACACGCGAAATTCATGGACATGCAAACTAATTAAAATAAATTTTAAACTTAACCTGCACATTGAGCAAGACTTTGACAAGTTAAATTTTGTTGGCTACCTATTTTATTTTGTGTTTTTTGGTCATTTTATTAATATTGGTTATTATTTATAACCTATTCTAATGTTATTTTAATACATTTATACTTACATACAGTAATTAAGTTTTATTTACTAAATATTTTATCACATTTTTTTAGTTAATTGAGTAATCTTAGTTGGTTTGAAATATTATTAACAATTTTGATAATGTTTTTGATGAACAAAACTGCTTGCCTGAATGGTATGTGTAATTTTAATATAATTATTCTTATTGATCGTCTTTAAATTCTTTAATTTATCCATAACAATTATTCTTGTGTATATCTTTATCTTATATGATTATTTATAACAATATTAACCATATTTAATAAGTATGTATTATAATTATCGTACATTTTACCCACCTTTAAGAAATTTTACCTCAAAATTTATTTTATTCAAGTACAAATTGATGGGTTAAGTTTTTTCATCAAAATGATTAATCTAAGTTAATGATCTATATACATTTCAACTAATATACTCATCTTATTCGAGTAGTTAATGGATATGAGATTAATTTAGAGAATATCATAATCCTCATATCTTAGAAGGATGAACCTCATGAGGTTTATTAAGGGGTGTTTATGGTATGAAAAGAGTAACTATACGGACATGCCTAAAAGTAGGGGTGCTCATCAAGCGAATCAAGTTGAATTTTACTCACCTCAAGCTTGACTCGTTTGATTTCGAGTTCAAAGTCAAGTCAAAAAATATTCGAGTTGATTAGAGTTAGAGATAGCTTGATTCATATAACTTGATTCATATTTATTAATGTCCTTTTTTGTATAATTCATATTTAAATTTAATTTATAATTAAATTACCTCTAGTTTGACATATTTATGTATAAAAATTTAATCATGCATAACTTTATCTAAATTTAATATCATATAATGATATTTTAAAATTGGGTTATATTTGTATAAAGAAATTGAAGATAAATGTGGTAAAAAATCTTATTCCTTGTAAGAAGTATCAAACTTTGAGTGACCCGAGTTATACAGGCACAGGTTCAGGCCCGACTCGTTTAATGTCGAGTTAAGCTTTAAGTCAGAGTATCGAACCAAATCGAGTTTAATTGAACTTTGAACAACCTTATATAGAAGAATGTAATGTAAAATATAATTAATCAATAAATTAAAAATAAGATGGAATAGTTCTCTACTGGGTTGCACTTTTGGCTAGGTCGTTACAAATAATATCAGAATTAACCCATTTCTGTGTTGGATGGTGGGTTGGTCTAGGGACATTGGTTGCATACTGTTCAGGGGCTAAAGAAAAATGTGGTATGGGGCTAGTAACGAACGAAGTGTACTAATTTCGAAGACGAAATTTTTTAAAATAGTTAGATTGTGAAATCTATAAATTTAGTCTCATATCTAATATTTATTCAATTAAGATCTTATCTATAAGTGAGAATGAACTATAGATCTTTAAATTTAGTTAATCACTTTTTAAGAGATGACTTAGACTAATTAATTTGTACTTTGACTTGGTTGTTGTAGATGTATTTATAGGGTATAGTCAAATAACTTTCTCTAAGGAGGAGAAATGTTTACTTACACCTAGCCCTCTCATTGGCTACTCTTGTTTTCTCCTTTCCATGATTTTCCCATTTCTTCTTTGTTATAAGCATTTACATAATAATAATAACCATGATCATTAATCATATAAATTAGAGGTTAATAACATAATTTTTTATTGTTGATTTCATATATGTCATATATAAAATTCTATATCTTTTCAAGTTAATAAATATAATTCTTTATTTTTAATAGAAAATATAAATCTAAGCTAAGAATAGTATGTCCTATGTGACATAATGTAATTATGTCCTAATCTACTGATCATAGAATTGTATTCCTCTTGATATGGATATGTATTATGTTCATGATTCAAGCAATTATGATAAATGAAAACTAAAATAGAAAGTTATGTTTATTTTATTTTAACTCAATAGACTATACTCAATCACTTTGGTAACTGAGGTATTTGGTAAATTTTTAGTTTTTCATAGGGGTTTGACCAGTTTGACATTGTGCCTCAATTTTTTTTTATGCAGCCTTTTTAGTAATGTGTCGGTTATCGAAGTTGTTGGGCTCATCGAGAGCTTTCAAACAAGCTATATTAAGTATATATAGGGGTGCCTTGTGGATACCACATGTCATGCCAAGTCAGTAAATAGCCACATGTTTGGTGACTGGGTGCATGCCGGGTGAAATGGAATAACTGGTATTAAGAGCATTAGTGTATATGGGGTCATAAATTATGATTTATTAACCAAACCTAATAATTTACCATTCTACTTTTTACCTCCGATACCAAACCTAACCATTTACTATTGAGACAAAACTAAATTTACCATTAAGACAAAACCAAACCCGATCATTTATGAAACGAGTATTTGTTTAACAATTCACATTACATGCTTGGAAACAAGTACTCAAACTATATAATAATAACACACGTTCTATAAAGGTGAAGCTAGGTGAAAAAATATTTTAAAAACACAAATTGGGTATTTGTTAACTTTATTCATAATATTTGTTTTATAAGTTAATGAGATATTAATCTTCATAGTTAAAATTAATATAAGAATCAGGGATTGTGGAACGAGTACCCATCCATCTACTATTAAACCCGACCATTTATAACCGGGTACCTATTTCTCTCAAACCAAACCCTATTATTATTATTCAAAACCTTACCATTAGGGTTGTGTTTGGTCGGATTTGGCGGGTACCCGACTTAATAGGCATAGCTAATGGACACAGGTTATTGGAAAAGGGAAGTTACGGTGTATGAATAGAGTTAAATAATGACCAACTTTAAATTTGGAGTATGTAAGCCAAAGGAGCACATGGTTATAAAGGTTGAACCATGGTCTCCATGAGTTCAAGATTTTCTAGTAGAATTAGCATAGTTTTTCATACTTCAACTAAGGTTGGACAAAAGATATTTATTGATAGCCTAATGGTCTAATTTATATAAAATAAGAGATTTTGTTAAAAAATATGAGTAATTTCAATCGAGGTCATCCTTAGATGTAAAATTAGAATGCGATAGAAGGAATTAGTTTATTAATAAGACTAACATGCTTGGACTTGTTCTCGCTGATGAGGCCCGCAATGTGAACCAAATTGAAATGATAAACTTTGTGATGCTAATTCATAACATATTAAAATACAAATCCAACCCACATGGAACTAAACCACTCCAGGCACGAGAAGATAAAAATATAAGGGAATCTAATGTGTAAATGAGACCCAAAATGTATGCAAAGATACCTAGGGTTGGGCTCATGCAATTAGGACACCTAGGCAAAGTTACAAAGGGGATTAAAATCCTGAAAAAAATTCAATAGAATCTCCCTTGTAACTAGGACATTGAAAATTTTTTTACAACCCGTAAAAATTACTAAAATCACACATAGACCTTTTCATTCACATTATTTCCATGCACAGAAACATTTAGGAGGTATTCCACTTTAATCATTTCACATCATAGAGCATTTACAACACACTTTTGCATTCTTGAGACAGGTTAGTTTACCTGATCTTCACATGAACTCTTCAATCTGCAAAACAAAGCCCATACGTCCAACCCATGTTTCTTCTTTGCTTTCAATACTTGCACAAGGAACAAAGTTTAACGCACATGAGATTTATTTAACCATTAGCTCCAGGACTGTAGAGCTTGAAGAATTCTTCCACAAAATAGGTTAGACCTGCATGCCTTAGAGTGTTATGTATGTAGAATAGAGATATTCACTTAGGAAAAACAAGGTACAACTGCTGCAACCACGTTTGCATTCCTAAAATTGACCCAAGGCTCCACAAGTTCACATCTGATCATCACGCCTCCACATAAATGAGGGGGAAGATATATCCACAAACAACCAAAACCAAAAGCAACACAACAACACACATACAAAACATGACCAACTTAGCATCTCCAATCTTTTCATAATTTGTGCACCTACACTAGCTAGTGTCATGACTACTCACCTACATATAATAAAAACATGTCAACAACGAGTGTCAATGAGTTCCAAATAACTAAGTAGGAAACATCAAAATTGGTAAATGGATATAATGGTTATCCATAGAAAAACTGACATGAAATCAGAGATTTCTTCACACATACACACAATCTAGTCACAAAAAGTTCGATAAGGCCTAATCATAATCACAGATCTAATCACACACACAAACCAAAATACTCAGCAGTAATGTATCGATACCATGTATGAGTCAGAATCTAGTCGATGACAACATGCCCGTGGCCAATAGGGCCTAACTTTAAGACATAACATGATTCAGATATGCTTTACGGAGAGCACATACATACTGAATTTTTGAGATACAAACCGCTAGGAGGTATTGCAATTGATAATCATAAATACACAATTAACCACTAATTGAGCACTACAGGTGGGTATCGACCGAGCCCCTCGATTAGCATCTTGCTCCCATCCACCATGCATGCACCAAGGATCCAAAAACATAGTACACAAATAAGTTCTGGGTAGGGATATTTCAAATATCGCTAAAATGTAACTTTCGAACTGGATCTTGTATTTTTGAAAACTCATGAAGGGATCTCAACCTTGAAGTTTTATTAATATTAAAAATCGTTAAGATGTCAGTACATAGTGAGATCCAATAAAATACAACCAGCTATGTCCTACAATGTAAAAACAAAATATGTGAGACAAGTAGTAGATCAAGCAAAGAGAGAGAGATAGAGAGAGAGAGAGAGAGTCCTAAAGGACATCAGAAGAGCTTTTCGTCCTACCACGACAAGCCTGACTTTGCAAGGCCTAATAAATGCATATCACTACTCAAAGCCTATACGATGTATGCGTGCAATGATATGCAATGGTGTTAGATGCGGCAAATGACATAGCATGCAGGATAGAAAATTAAATATTCCATACATACAACACAATCACATACTGAACATGACAAAAATTGCATGTGATCGTGGTAACAATTAAGGATGTTGAAAAGAAGATTTTGGTATTTTATGAAATATATTTTGGGATTCAATCCACACTCTTAAATTCTAACTTAAGATATCAAAATGCGTGGAGAACTCAGGGCAATTAACAGAGATATCCTAAGTAATCGCGAACGAGATATTGGTATAATTATGGAATTCAATTAAAAGTTATAGTTAACTTAATTAAACTTAATCCTCATAATTCTTCTGCCAAACCGACTTTAGAAAGCAAAACTTGAAAATTGATGGATCTTGAAGAACCAGTGACCTGAACCTATTAATTGAAATTTTTTTTATTACTTACAATCAATTGATAATGTTCAATTAATTAGGATAATTAGATTAAATATCATTTAGCTTAATTCACACCAAAGATAATTTCACAATGATTTACGGTTTATCTTATCATTTTTTAATTAGTTAGTTAATATACCAATTTGGCATGCAAAACGAGGCAACTCGTACATGGTCCAAAAATTATAAAGTTTTAATCTTTATAATATTTCAACCATTTTAGGTGTATTGGGTGATGGATTTTACGATTTTAACACCAAAGGGTATTTTATTATGACATTTAATAACAAACAATCAACCAAAATCATAAAAAAATTAGTTTTTTATAAACAATTAACAAGATCTAAATGAAATCATCAATATAACATGATGATCAAGGTGTCTAAATGTCTTAATCATGGATTCTACATGCGAACAAATCAAATCATGCAAAACTCAATCGAAAGAAAGAGAAGAGGCATACTTTGACGGGGGAGAAGATGGAGGAGGAGGAGAGGAAGAAGGGAGGAAGAGGGGAGCAAGGGGAGGCCAAGGAGGGGAAGAGGAGGCTTGAATGACGGCCGAGAGGGGTAGAATGGGTGGCAAGGAGGCGGCCAAGGTGAGAAAATGAGTTTTTAGGGCTGAAACACACACACACACACACACACACACACACACACACACACACACACACACACTGACTTGACAATTGGGGCCGGCTGGAATAACTCAACGGCGGACATGCCTTACGCCCACAACACCACACAAATAATCCCAATAGTACCAAATTGATCAAACCAGACCGACAGAGTACTAGTCGGATCGAGCAAATCACAAAATCGAGAAAATCGTGCGTTAAAATTAAGGGTGTAAACTAGCGAAGCCTGCTTGCGAGCTTTTTGCGTTCGGCTCGGCTTGCGCTCGTTAATTTTGTGCTCGAAAAAATATTCGACTCGAAATTGATAAGCTCATTGAACAATGAACAGAGCTTGAGCAAATGAGTAATCGGCTCGGCTCGGCTCGAAACTCGAATTCGATGTGTTCAAACTCGAAAAAATGTTTGGCTCGGCTCGACTTATAAATACTATTGAAGTCATATTGAACTTATATAGTGTTCAAATTTTTTTTTGATCCTATATAAGTTGAGCACATAAACATTCGCTAGGCTCGAACTCGGCTTGAACCAATCCCAAACACCATAAATTTTGGACAAGCTGGGCTCGGCTCGTTTACATTAAAGCTCAGCTCGGCTCATTTTATATCAAGCCAAACTCAAGCACACCCCTGCTCGGCTTGGCTCGGCTCGTTTACACCCCTAGTGAAAATACCTAATCGGTGGGCTGAGTTTTACATCGATTATGGGATAAGAAGACCCGCATAGGAAAATTAAGGGCAATTAAGTAATAAGGGAAAAAATTTATGTCTAGAAATACTTGTTAATCCCTAACTCTTGATCCTTATTTTCTCAAAAATTCCAACTACCCTTTTCCTTCATTTGCCCTTTTCTTCCTTTTTCATTGGTGGAAAAACCTTGATGGATTCAAAACAAAGAGAATGAGCAAGGATTTGAAGAAGTTTTTGGGATATAAAACATTTAGGAGAAGGCTAGGGTGCATGTTGGAAATGAGTACAAGGACTTGGCTTTATAATACCATGTCAGTATAGTCGTTATTTATGGAGCTTTAAGATATTTTATTTTCCGTGATGAGCCAGTTTAGACATATGATTAGCCGGTCAATATTTTCAATTGACAACAAAACATATACTAGAAGTAAATGAGGTAAGACATATGATTAAGACATGTTTTTGTATTTTTAGGGGTTGGCCGATGACCTAACTGTTTTTAGTGAAAATAGGCATATGAGAACCTAAACTTCCAGTCCGATTCTCTACACTTTACAATTAGTTTAGTAGATGTCTTATCTTATGAAAGGCCCGTCATCTACGGTATATTTGATAAAATTAATGTTCTTCACATGCTAATGTCTATACAGTGCATGTGATCATTTGTAGGTATGCATCATAAGGTTGGGTTTGATAAAATTAAGGGCCGTTATCTACAGTTGTGATTACATTATGTTATGTTTAGTAGTGATCAAGTGTAATCAGTATTTACACAATTTAATCGTTTGTTAATTATACGTGTTTTGTTAATTTTATGTTATATATTATATATTTAGCCGTGGGCAAAGAATCATTAGTGAGCGGACAATGTAATGTTGTTTGCAGTATTAAAAAGTTAAAATATGAGATGAAATGGAAAAGCTAAGCCTCAGGAGTTTTGTTGCATTAAACAACTAGAAGACTTAGTGACAACGCATATTGAGCTTAGTGGATAAGCATGGTTATTTTTGTAACTCTTTATGATGTGACAAATGTTAGTTGTATAATTTTGATATTTTGATAACATGCATCCAAGGTCATTATTGAGCTTAGTAGAAATTATTCCGTTGTGTTATTTGATTTATTTAAGTTTTTTTTATGTTATGCATGCGTGTTAGTAAATACACAATAATGACCTTCGTTTAAGGTTCATGTATGTTGGGAAACCTGGATCATTAGAGAAATCACACCTCTTTAGTTTCTTATGTAAAACCCTAGCTTTATAACTTCATAACTCCTTAAGTTGAATTTAAAATTTTCTCAAGCCACCACCATCTTCCTTTTGTTGAGATCTTCTCGGTGTCAGATTCTACCACCAAATTTCGCCGGGATTGGCTGTCAACGTTGGTTGCATGTCAAGGTTTGTGTGCGTCAGCTTGACTTTGGACGGATACAACTCCATCGTCTAATCACCATTCACTATGAAAAAAATATCGATGGTTTCTCCTTAGTCCCAACTTTTACTCAGATGTGACTGACCAACTTGTTGATCAGAGGTCGCAATTGCTAGCAGGAAGCCTCACAATTTGCCAGAAAAGTGGCTATTTTCATGTGACTGACCAACTTTTGACACTTGCTCTGACCCCATCCGGCCACCTCCACTGTCGCCACCCTCAAAACTAAATTTAAATAATAATCTTGGATAGTGATAATAGTAATTGGCCTCCAGAATGAAGGCTCGATGGATCTTTTAGCTTTTGAAAACAACTTAAGAGATCTCATCCTCAATAGTTATTAAACGGGTAATGATGTTTTTAGTGCTAAAATTGATAATCCTAGTGATTTGATGGTAGTTATGGGAAGTTAGAGTTAGATCTTTTTTATGTGTAGTGAAAATAACTAAAATCACTAGGATTATCAAAAACCTCCCTTGGAAACATCATTAACCTTATTAAACATGATGATAAAATGATCCGAATGAAGGTTATTTAAAAAAAAAAACCGCCCCTTGAGCCGTCCTACGATATAAAACAACCTACTTATTTAGTAGCATAAAAATAGAAAGCGTTCTAAGAGACCTAGTCTCCAAGTTCCAAGCAAATCTATCCGCAAGCTCGAACCACATGATTTATAAACGAACCCAACTCAATGAAGGATCTATATGATGTATGAATGAGAATGCTTGATAACTCATTTAATTAATTTATAACTTACATTGAGACAAGATCCAATTTTAAATAAATAACCTTAACTCAAATAAATAAGTGCACCAATATACTCATCTCAGGTACCTAGGCACAGGAAAAATATCAAAGAATATACTAGGCACAAATTCTAAAATTATTAAATAACAGAGTCAAAATTATTAATATAATGATAAAAATTATATTTAATTACTAACAAATTAGAAAAATATTGAAATTTATACACCTTCATAGGGCTAAAGTCATGTTTTATTATCATCTCGACACCAACGTCGGTGATCACTAGGTGGATTACTTATTGTAGAGGGTCCAATTGTGGTCACTGCTATTCCTAGGAGTATAGATACAATTTTCATTTACTTACCACATAAGCTCAAGATCCAATAAAGAAACCGAAAGAATTAAAAGAAACCCATCTCAAAAATAATAATACCACACAACCAATTTCATTTTGCAAGGTTAACTAGTTTTTGGGTTAAGACAAGAAACAAGATCATAGACGTTTTTCTTTTGTGATTGATTGTTTTATGTTTGGATTTATATTTCTTATTATTATGTCTTCAACTACATGCTGAAAGTTGAATACTATTATTGGCACAAAGTGAACAACTTTATTTTTAAATTGACTTTCAATTGTTTATTTCATTAAGATTACTTGTTTTAATATATTGCTCATATTATGCATGCACTATAGGAGGATATTAGGTTATGACCTTGATTTAGGTTGTTTGTTAATTCCAATATGTTGTTATGTTAGATATTGGGGTTTAGTTGGCATCATGGCTAATCCAATACTATTAGAGTTGATGAACATTATGTATGACACAATAGACAAGATTCTACATGGAAGCCAAGCCCATCGACTGAAGAAATAAATTCTAAGGACATCTTCAAGAGGGCATATTATAAGATCTTACAAAATTAATCTCAAATAACATTTAAAATATTTACAGGAATGTATATACATCTTCACTTTTGGTTAATTTCCGTTAAAAAAATTATTAGGCTTTAAAAAAAACCCTCTTCTCCGAATTATCTCTTCACCCACTCCACCGTATCCATTTTCCCACTCCCCAGCCATCCCCTCGCCCTTACAAATTAACCCTAGCCTCCCCAATCTCGCTCTTCTCCTAAAATTTTAAATATACAATTACAACCTTTTCTCCTCATTCCCGGTGTAAGCATTGCTTGAATTTCGTAGAATATCCATTGATTGCTTGGGGTTTATAATTTTTCTGTGTACATATACAAATATCATAACAAGATTTAAATAAACAAAATTGATAAATTGGTGAGTTACTGAGCTATAATTGATAAATTACCCCCACTGATGCTCGTACTCATCATCATACATGCGCCGTCCCACCATTAATTGATTGTAAATAAATAAACCCAAAAAAAGCGAAAACTAGTATTCTATTAACTCGTTGCTTCTCACTAACTCGCCCTTCCAACTCACCCAACGTCTTCCATTTCTCATTTCTTCTCCCGTGGCCGCCCCCAATCTTCCCCGCCTATAAATTAACCCTAACCTCCTCTCCCCCAATCTTCTCCGGCCGCCGCCTCCGCCGCCTCCTGTCGCCGGTAAATATACTCCTCCACACTCATCACCTCCCGATCCACAGATCTGCGAATCAGATCGGAGATATCTCCATGAAATTCTTGATGAAGTTTCAATCTTTTGTTCTTTTTTCGTTGGTTGGTTGGAAATTCTTGACGAATTTTCAATCTTTTGTTCTTTTTTTGTTGGTTGGTTGCAGATCTGATCTGGTAAAGAGCGAGCTCGGCGATTCGCCGACCTGCGGAGCACGGCGGGTGGTTCCCCATCCTTGCATGATTTGCTGGCCAAGATGTCGGTGTTGCCCAAGGGCGATTCGGTGCAGATTCGGGAGGTGTGGAGCAACAATCTGGAGGAGGAGTTCGCGCTGATCCGGGAGATCGTCGACCGGTTCCCCTACGTCGCCATGGACACGGAGTTCCCCGGCACCGTCCTCCGCCCGGTGGGGAGCTTCAGAAACAACTCCGACTACAACTACCAGACGCTGAAGGCCAACGTCGACATGCTCAAGCTCATCCAACTCGGCCTCACCTTGTCCGACGAGCAGGGCAACCTCCCCACCTGCGGCAGTGACAAGCACTGCATTTGGCAGTTCAACTTCCGCGAGTTCAACGTCAACGAGGACGTCTTCGCCAACGACTCCATCGACCTCCTCCGGCAGAGCGGCATCGACTTCCAGAAGAACAACGAGATGGGCGTCGACTGCAACCGCTTCGGCGAGCTGCTTATGTCGTCCGGGATTGTGTTGAACGATGAGGTCCACTGGGTCACCTTCCATAGTGGGTATGATTTCGGCTACTTGCTCAAGCTATTGACCTGCCAGAACCTCCCCGACACCCAAGCTGGCTTCTTTGATCTGATCAAGATGTATTTCCCTGTTGTGTATGACATCAAGCATCTCATGAAGTTCTGCAATAGCTTGCACGGCGGCCTGAACAAGCTGGCCGAGCTGCTGGAGGTGGAGCGTGTTGGCATCTGTCACCAGGCCGGCTCTGATAGCTTGCTCACTTCCTCCGCTTTTAGGAAATTGAAAGAGTCCTTTTTCAATGGTTCTACGGAGAAGTATGCTGGTGTGTTGTATGGTCTGGGTGTTGAATCCGGATCCAATCACTGAAGGAAACAAAAAAAAATTAAATAAATTTTAGAAAGTATGCTTGTTGTAATGGAAAGAAATTTGTTGTTAAGGTTGTATGCTCCCACATTCCCTATGTATATCTTCTGCCAAAAGAAGTTATGTCAGTTGAAATTTTCTCTATCTACTTTTTTCTTTTATCATCTTTTTCTCTACGTGCAGATCATCTTGGGTTGTCAAAAAAAAAAAAATTATCGAAGTTGTTATGCGTAAGAAAGAACCATGGTGAACCAAAGAAACTTGAGGCGCCAATCCGTGATCCATTTATGTCAGATTGGTTTACATAGATCAGCGAGCGGGTGAGGTAATTTATTAAATTTGATTGGCAACGAGATAATTAACGTTCTTCACTTGTTTGTTTAGATTTGGTTAGTTGTTGTTTCAATTTACTTTTAGTGAATAAAACTGACTGTGTTTCTTTTGTGTTCATAATAATCAATTAGATAAATGGCTGCTTACTGCATGATTTTGATTTTCTTTTTTTTCCTTCACCTAGTAACAGTCAGCTTCCATCAGTATTTCTTCAGCATTTAGCTTTTTCTACTGTGAGTGTCTATGCGTTGTTATGGTGATTGCTACAATTGGGTGCAGACAATTATTCTTTAAGGGGGCAGTCCGTGATCCATATTTGAGGTGCAAAGATCAGGCAACAGGTGATGTAATTGTACGTATTTGATTGAGTACAAGACAGATTACACTCTTCATTTGTTTGTTTAGGTTTGGTTAATTGTTATATCAAATTACTTTTTGTAATCAACCTGTTGTGTTTCTGTATGTGGTAAAGAGCAATTAGATAGGTGGACTAGGAACAGTCAGCCCCCATCAATATCCGTTAATATATGTTCATAATATATTCTTGTGGAAATTTTGTAACTGGAATGAATCTTCAACATTTATCTTTTCAATTGTGACTGTGTATGTTCTATTGTGTTGATTGCTGCAAGTGATTGCAGACAAAATTTCTTTGATATTTTCTTGCTTCTAGTATTAAACAAGTTGTTGATGGTAATCACTATGAGGTTAGTTTCAGTTATATTCCAGGGCTGATGCTGTGTAAGATATGTGCATTATATATCTGGAGCTAAACGACGCATGATGATTGAAACATGTTATGGTATTTGCTTGCTGCTTATGAGCCGAAGTGTGGGATAAAACCGCACATTGCAGGTTAAACTTCTCTCTTGTTGTTGTGTAAGATATGTGCATTATATATCTGGAGCTAAATGATTACATGATGATTGAAACATGTTATGGTATTTACTTGCTAGCTTTATGGTATTTTCTTGCTGGCTTAAGAGCTGTTGTGTGGGATTTACTTGATAGCTTTATGGTATTTGCTTGCTGGCTTAAGAGCTGTTGTGTGGGATAAAACTGCTCATTGCAGGTCAAATTTCTATCCTTTGATGTTGTGTGAGATATGTGCATTATATATCTGCTGCTAAATGGTGATATGATGATTGGAACATGATATGTTATTTGTTTGCTGTCGTAGGAGCCTTTTTGGGGATAAAACTGTATATTGCTGGTCAAATTTCTATATGTTAAATTAATGTTGTGTGTGCATTATATATCTGCAGCTTATTGCTGACATGATGATTGAAACATGATGTTATTTGTTTGCTGGCTTATGAACCGTGGTGTGGGCTAAAACCGCATAGTGCAGGTCAAGTTTCTATCTGTTGATGTTGTGTAAGATATGTGCCTTATATATCCGCAGCTGAATGATGAAATGATGGTTGAAATATGATGTTATTTGTTTGCTGGCTTAGAGCCGTAGTGTGGGATATAAAACTGCATAGTGCAGGCCAATTTTCTATCTGTTGATGTTGTGTAAGATATGTGCATTGTATATCTGCAGATAAACGATGACATGATGATTGAAACATTTTATTTTTTTTGTTTGCTGTTTTAAGAACCATATTATAGGATAAAACTGCATATTGCAGGCAAATTTCTACTGATGGGCTGATGTTGTGCAAGATATGTGCATTGTATATATGCAGCTAAATGATAACATGATGATTGAAACATGTTATTATGTTATTTGTTTGCTGTCTTAATATCCATATTTGGGATAGTAACTATAGTAGAGTTGGCATTGTCTTAATATACTGGCATGCGTTTGTTATCTAACGATGCCAGAAAGGTAGCATATTTAATGTTAATATTAAACAAAACATACTGCTTCTGTATGCCCCGTTTCTTTTGCCAAATTGTGAAGTTTTCAGGTGCTGGACATTTGAGGTAGCGGTCGGTGGTTGTCACTTCCCACAGTTTGTAGTTATATACCCTCCGATTCTAGGTACCCTGTATGATCTGTATGATACTGGGTTAAAAATAAAGATTGTATAAGCGATCTATTGATGCCAAAAAAAAGAAGCAAAAACAACAAACAAATTAGCTGAATTTGACGATAATAATTACAACCAAACTAAACTAAATATGCTGCGTTGTTCTCTGTTCACGCTTGCCAGATTAGTTAGTTTCCAAGTGCCGCATACTGAGGTAGCATTTGGTAGTTGAAACTCTTCACGGCATGTAGTTACAATTTCTCCTGGTAGGCACCCTGTACGACATCTGTAAAGAATCTGGCTGCATTTGGATATTGACTGCCGAAAGCCTGGAATGTCGAGTGTAAATCAGCAGTTTTGAACCTGGAATATTATTTACGATACCCTTACAATTTATAATTTGGTTCTGGGTTCAAGGGAGAAGCAGCGCAATCGATTTTATAGATTTTATATTAAGCAGCTGATCATATAGTACTCGCTCCCGCCCATGTCAAACAAAAAAGCATCAAAGTTGGAATCGAACTTGAATGGATTATGAAAATGCTGTCATCGACATGCCAATGCAATTTATATTCCTGTTTCACACCAAGAGAAAAACATGGGGAGGAATTCAAAATATATGGTGATTTGGAAACTTAGATCTCCGTCTTTGTGTCTTGTATTACAACACTACACTAGAAAAAGAATAATTAAGACAGAGTTGAAAACAACAGCCTAGTAAACACCTAATAATGCGATCAAACCATGGAATGCAAATCCGCTGGAGCCGGCTCGGAGGCCAGACGCGAAGGGAGGGACCTCCAGAGGGAGGAGGAGGCGGAGGCGAGAAGGACGCCGGCGAGGTCGGCGACGGCGTCCTTGTAGGAGGCGCCGGCGGAGTGCCAGAGGCCGACCTCGTCCGCGACTTCCTTGGCGGCGCCGCCGGCGAGGGAGACGAGGGAGGCAAGGGGGAGGGACCAGCGGCGGAGGAGGGGGCGGCGGGAGCGCTGAAGGGCGGCGGCTAAGGCGGCGGCGATGAGGTAGCAGAAGAGGACGTGGTAGAGCTTGTCCCTTGCCCACCACTCGTCACCGCTTTCCATCCCGGCGGCCTTGGATTTCTTTATTTGCTGTTTTAAACGCCCCTTCTACTTGGGAGGGAAAGTTGGGAAGGTAAAATAGTAATTAAATGATTTTTTGTTTTTAATAATGGCATTTGTATATATGAATGTTTTTTTTTCTTTTTAATTTAAAGTGGCTTAAAATAATAAAAAAACTCAATATTTAAAAAGAATTAGTCCCCACACGATCCGAATACAATACGAGATATTATTTGATTTTTAATTATTTATTATTTTTGTATTTGACAATTGATATGTAATTTTGATTTAACATAACTTTAAATTGATTATAATATAATATATTTTAATTAATTTTTTATATTATTTATTTACATTATTTGACTTGTATTATAGTTGAGTATTCTCCCAGATGTAATTTAACTATTCACATATGATTATACTTGAGATGGTAAAGATTGGAAAACCTACCGGATCCTTGAACGGCGAAATCGAAGAGTTGATCACAGATGCTGGCGATGGACCCGGCTGCGACGGCGGCGGTAGAGGTGGGCATGGAGGGTAAGGAAGCGAAGGTAGGGGAGGCAACTGCGAACGCACGCCAAATTGGTTCCCATCATACCCATCCCCACGCCATGGATGATGAGGCAACTCGGAAGGACGATTGCTCGGACGCCAATCCGGCCGAGCCATAGGAGGATAAGGCCGTCGATCAAGAAGATGAGGTCCATGGTCATAAGGCCCGGCACGAACATGGGCGTAATACAGCTCCTGACCACCCGGAGCGTGGGCGCCATGGAACCGTACCAGATTGAGCCGCCGCTCGTCCTCCGCCGCCACGGCCGCCGGGTGCTCGCACCTCGGCCGCTTGAGCGGCCTCCCGCTGTCGACCGCGCCGCCGCCGAATCCGAACGTCGGCGGGGGAGGTGGGAGAAAGGGGGGCGGGGGAGGGTGGCTAGGCCTCTCCCACGACAGTGGCAACGGCGGCGGCGGGTGGAGTTGGGGGAACGGCGGAGGACGGAAGGAGGAGGGGTAGATGGGATCAGCGGGGGATCGGAAGCGCCATGAATCGGGATCCGCCATCACATAACCCAGGGTTTCCGAGGAAGGACAACAATGAGCACATACATATATATATATAAATATATACAGAGAACCGCTTCTCGGCTCTCCCACGGCCTAAATTTATTAACTTTTTATTAAAAAAATACTAAAATTTGATTTAGACTC